>CAVMJV010000018.1:40000-180000 GCA_963681835.1 Meloidogyne enterolobii | reverse complement strand
TCTGTATCAACCAACACCTTTTATGGGGTCTAATGAGCGGGCACTTTGGCACCGCAACTCCGCGTTTGGTTCATCCCACATCGCCAGTTCTGCTTACCAAAAATGGCCCACTTGGAGCTCGTATTCAACGCCAAAGTTCAAAATCAAGCAACTTTGACATCATACCCATTTAGAGTTTGAGAATAGGTTAAGAACATTTCGTTCCCAAGTCCTCTAATCATTCGCTTTACCGAGTATAACTACTCGTGAGCTCCAGCTATCCTGGGGGAAACTTCAGAGGGAACCAGCTACTAGATGGTTCGATTAGTCTTTCGCCCCTATACCCAAGTCAGACGATCGATTTGCACGTCAGAACCGCTTCGGACTTCCACCAGAGTTTCCTCTGGCTTCGTCCTGCTCAGGAATAGTTCACCATCTTTCGGGTCTCACCGCGTACGCTCTTCCGCCACCCTACTGTAAACAGTTAGAATGGGGCCATGCTGCACTTTTTTACAAGATCGCACATCAGACTCTAAAGAGTCATTTACTTTCATTTCGCTTTTGGGTTTTTAACACCCAAAAACTTGCGCACACGATAAACTCCTTGGTCCGTGTTTCAAGACGGGTCGGATAGATGACCGGCTTTTACATGGGGAGAGAGTACGAGAGCATTAACTGGACCGAACTAATTGAAAAGCACGTGTCGCATGCGACCGTAACTTACACTCAGATCGAACCAATAAATGCCCGTAAACCATACTCAAATGTCCAAGACAAAAAATGCTAACACCGTTTGGGTACCAGCAAGCTGGCCTCAAAACGGCGGTTACAAATCTGCCTCAAACATCCCCTTTAAAAAAGGGTCCAGGGTTAAAATCAATAAATTCTAAGCTCATATCCTGACTAATGTCAGCACACCCGATTGATTACCGAGAAACCTCGGACAAATCGAGAGCACTTTTTCTCATCCTTTCAAGGGACAACTAATCTTCACTCTACCCAAAACCCAAAAAAAAATAAAAGAAAAACCTTGTACCACTTGATTCCTCATTTCATCGATCGTCACAGAAGGACGTAAATCTGATGCAGTCACATCAAGCACCAATCCGCCTCATAACATCTCAAATCATAACAAGCATTTTTAGAAGAGCAGCGAGACAGCATAAATAATTTTTGAACATTTTTTAACTCTAAAAATATAAAATTAAAGATGAATGTAATTGTTATGGTTAATGTTTTCGGTTGCAAATACAGAACTAATGGAGTGTTTTGACACAACTTGTTATATGATTTGTTAAAACTTACAACCCTAGCAGAGCTGTTTCGAAATTCGGTTTTTGACTTGCAATTTAAAAGATTTTTTTGTTTCGAAACAGCCCTTAACCCACCTATGTATGATCCAAAAATGTTCGAAAAGTTAGCTAAAAACATAAAAAGGAAAACAATGAATAAACGAAAAAGTAGAAAAACAAGTTGGGAAACATTTTAAAAATAAACGCCGCTTAGAAAAACATCTCTAACTCTTTTCTATTAACTATCTAGAAATAAACGTTATGCCAAAAATGAAAATTAAATTAAAAAAATCTCTAACAAGTAGGATTTTCAAAATATCTACAGACAAAAGAACTACAATAAATCAACCAATTTAGTCGAAGATTAGATTTGCTTAGTGGAACTTAAACGAAAAAGAATTAAAAAGATACCTCGAATCCCCAAAATTGTCAAAATCTAAGTCTTGTCTGGCCTCGCTTTGAGAGATTAAGTCTTTTTCTTGAATAGTTGACGTTTTAACAAAAATGACATTTTATCCCATTTATTAAAACATTATGCCAAATTAATATTTTTAAATTATTTTTCGGGTTTTTCATTATTTTTCGACTTTTATTCTTCCTGTGATTTTTTCTCAATTTTATCACGTCAAACTTCACCAAAAAATAATGTCAAATGAGAGGGCAAAGCCAAGAAGAAGTGCAGAAACAGACAGCCGCGATAAACGTTTTCTTGGAAGTATTCAATCAATTTTGGATCCAGAAAGGTCTGTTTCACGTCCTCCTCGTCTTAATGGACTAAAGAAAAAATCGGAAACTTTCAAAGAATGCAATAATATTAACGATGCTTTGGAGTCTTTAAATTTGTCAAATTCTGAGGTTTGCGTTTCTTTGGCGGATGTTAGTGAGTATTTTGTTTTTTCCTTTTTTTAAATTTGGGCTATCTAATCTACCCTTGTTATAATGTTTTTTGGACCTCCCCTTTTTATTCTTTTATTTTAGCTTCCTTTGGTTAATCGATCCTCCTCCATGAATATAGTCGCTCTGTTACCACACTTTCTTTCCTTTCCCTTGACTTCGTCCACAAGTCCGAATGACACTTGCCCCCATCAAAAATTTTTTTGGGAGGGTTAGAATCAGGGAATTAGTCAGGTCTGAAAAAATCAGGTCGAGTTTTTCTTCTGACCTGGTTTCGGACCAATACTATGGGCTTATAGGATTAAAGGTTATATCAGATAATTTGGGTTTCTGATCGAAAAGTTAAGGTAACTAGAAACATCCCTGGTTAGAAATAATATAAGTCTATGTCTTTATTGATTACATTAACATTCATAGCCTTCCTAAGTTTTCCTTCAATTTCTAAAAGTCCGCAAATATTGTCCGCAAAAATAAAAACCTTCCTCATCAACTTATATCAAACTTATATTTAATTTAGAATCTTTTCTTCAAAAAAATTCTGGAAATTTGACTGAAAATGATTATTCTAAATTGGCTACCACTCTGTGTGATGCTGCTTTGGAGCAAAATGATATTTATTTTGTCCTTGATCTATGCACTGAATTAATTGGTTTTTTTAATTATTTAATTTTAATGATTTACGAAAATATCGAATGGAAATTTTTTTTCTAAATGTCCGCAAAAATTTGCGGACAAAATTTGCGGACAGATTTTTTTGGATTTTTGATTTATTTCAAATATTTTAATTGTGGTTTTACCTCGACAGCGTCTAGTCCCACCCCAAACTACTTTTTCGATCCGACCTGACCACCGACAATCTCAACCCGACGAACTCCGACTCCGGACTTATTGACCTTGATTTTTCATTTTTCAAGTTATCTGCTTGAATTTTTGTGGAACCAACAGTTTAGTACCTACATAAGTAGATGATTGTTTTTAATCCCCCTTTTTTCTAATTTATTTTTTAATTCCTGAAAAAACGTGAGAAAAAATTCCAAGGAATGACAGGGAATGACTCGAATATTAAATTATTTAGAAAATTTGTCCGCAAATATTTTTGCGGACATTTGCTAAAGAAGAGTAGCTTTCAAAAACAAAATTTTTTTTATTCTTTTTAGCCTCTCAACACTTCCAAAATTCATTTTCTGCTTGTCTAAAAGAAGCCATAAGAAAATTTCTGGACGAAGAAGAATCAAACTTGCCAACCCTCCCAACAGTTTTGGCACAACTTTTGGTTAACAAATGGCCCCGAAAATTTAATAGAGCTTTGGAAAGTTCAAATTTGGTTTTGTTTACAATATTTAATACAATAATTGGCTGGATTGGATTTTTGAATGAAATTTGCAAGGTTTTTTTTTTAAATTAAAAATTATTATTAGAAGGGGGCTGGGGGGATTTCTGGTAAAAAAATTTTTTGGTTTGTTGACATAAATTCCTTTCAAGGCCAATTCCTTGCTATTTAACTTACTATTAACTAGAGACCGGCGCGGGATTTTGCGGGGTCCCGCAATCCAGCACTTTTTTCGATTTGCGGGATGCGGGATTTTTCCCGCGGGATCCCGTCCCGCAAAGATTTTTTAAAAAAATCCCGCATGCGGGTTCCCGCAAACACGATTTTGCCGGTCTCTACTATTAACGTAAGGGGCTTGGGATTTTAATTATTGGAAACTGGGGGCGAGGAATTACTTTAAAAAAATTTTTTGGTCGATCGACAAAAATTCCTTTAGAACCCAATTCCTTGTCGTTTAACTTACTATTAGCGTAATTTCTTTTTTTCCTCCAAATTTTTTTCATTTTTCTGACTTGTTAATAATTTAAAATTTTTCACTCTTTTTTCAAAATGACGACAAAAACTTTATAAATTTGGCCAACACTAAATTGGGAGTAGGGTCGTCGATTTCACCAAATCCCTCGGTTAACCAACCCGAAAAAACCCCTAGTTAGGGGCTATCACAAGTAAAAAGTCTAATCGAGTCTTGTATCCAAGTCCAGATTTCGGGCCCTCTCTTCATATATTAATTTTGACACTGGTCTAGTTTATGCGTCCAGTGAACCTTTGTGCGTCCAATAAGGTGTCTGAAGGGATTAAGGGGGATAATGTGGGTATCAGGGTATTTGAAGGGATATCGGGATGTCAATAGAAAATCCTTTTGATCCCCTGATCTTCAGATATACTCAACTTTTCATTGGACGCATAAACTAGACCAGAGCCATAATTTTTTTATAATAATTTTTCAATTTTTTCAGAAAAATAATGAATTAGAAGAGAATAATGAAATTGATAAAAATTTATTTTTAAAATGTGTAGAAGGTTTTTTAATTAAAAAAAAATTTTTTTACTAAATTTTTTTAAAGGATTAGCCACTTTTTGCGATTCCGGTCAAAAATCTTTATGGTTAAACAGTCCAGAATTATTTGATGATATTTACAATGTTTGTTTTGAATTGTTGGTTAATGATTTAAATAATATTGTTATTCCGAGGTTTTTTCTAAATTTTTTTCCTAAAGAGGAGGGGGTTGGTTAAACTTTTTTCATGATTCTTAAGATGTGTTAAAGAATTTTATTAGCCCCACTAGTTAGAAGAGAATGCCTAAACGTTAGCCCTTCATCATAAGATATCGGTCCCTCCCCCTACTCCCCTTCCTCTGGCTACGGCCTGGTCCGAGGGTTTATTTTATGGGTTAGTGTTAGTGGATCCAGCTTTCCGAGTCCCAAAAAAGTTCGGATTTCCTTGGTTCGGATATTTTTTGCTTAAAGGGGGGGGGGTGCAGAGGGAGGCACAAGCAAATACACCAATTCGAATGTTCGGGGATTTCCTAGTATCCACCAGATTAGTAATGAGATCCGACTTTATTTTAAGTCCATTAATTTTTTTATTTTCAAAAGATCACTAAAATGTTCACTTTTAAACCTTTGTTTTCAACAAAGAAAATGGTCACAAGCAAATACCCCAAAATATTTAAATGTTTCAACACAAACAGTAGCGAATGGAAGGTAGTTTAGAGAAAAACAAAAGATTTTATTTTTAATTCTTTTATTTTTTAACCATTTTCTAGCAATTTTGATTCTTAAGATTTTTTATTTTAAAAATTTTTTCGCTTTAATTCCTCCTTGTTTTTGTAATTTTAATAGAGAGAGTTTTTTTAATTTTTAAAATTTTATACTGCTCTTATTAAAAATCTCAAAAAAAAACCTAGGAAAAGATTCAAAAAAAATTGCGGATGTCCGCAAATTTTTTTGCGGACACTTTTTGTGATTTTTGTCGTTATCTGCATTCTCTCTTAGTTATCCTTCTGTATTTATTAAATATTTTTTGAGTTTAGTGCAGTTTTTAACCCTTAAGCTTTGATTTATATGTACAAAGTCGGACTTCACTGTAAGATACCTTCTTCCCGTTTGAGCAACAAAAAATGCCCCTTATCATATTTATATTAAATATAGGGCATTGCTCAAGCATTTTCCTTGACACAGAGCTCAACCAAATAAAAAGGTTCATTATATAGAGTTATAAATTTTTTTGCGGACAATCTGCAAAAGTTTTGCGGACTTGAAAATAGTGAAAAAAATTTTGTCTAAAAATGCAAATTGAGGGCGTCTTATAGTGGAGTCCGAATAAATTTAAGAAGAATTTTTATCGGGTTATACCTATTTTATTTTCCTAAAATCATTTTTACACCTATTTAATTCATCTAATCTTTACCTATGTATTTTTATTTTTTTTAAGAAATTTTTAAAAAATTCTTTTTTAAGCTCTTTAACTATTTATTTTTTGAAAATAATATTTTTGTGTGTTTTTAATAAAAAAAAATTATTTTTTGGTGAAAAATAAAATTTTAAAGAAAAGGAAAAAAATATGCAACATTATTTTAAGTGATTTATAAAAGAAAATTGGACAAATAAAAATAAAGAGAAGAACAAACACATTTTTAAACAAAAAACTAGAAAATATAAAGATTAGTTAAAAATAGAGAGCGGTACTGAAAAAAATTTTAAAAAATTTGCGGACGTCCGCAAAAGTTTTGCGGACATTTTTTGCGGACATCCGCAAAAAACTTTTGCGGATTTTTTTTTGCGGATGTCCGCAAAAGTTTTGCGGATATTTCAAATGTTTTGCGGATTCGAAAATATGTCCGCAGATGTTTCTCAGTCTGAAATTTAACTACATTTTAGTACCGCTCTTGGCATTAACCTGCATCTACAATATAGGCATAAATTAGAGATCGTTTACTATAAAAAGGGTAAAATACAAACAAATAAAAATTTCTATCATTTTTAGGTGTTAAAACAAAGTAAAGAGATCGGGTAAAAATTAGAAAAAAAATCCGTCAATGGACAATTCGTCGGTGGTCTCTTAATCCTTCCGATACTCTTAATCACACGATATTTCTCCAAATCCGCCGATTTCCCCCTTAATCTCCCAAATACGACGATAGCCCTTTTAATCCCTCATACAAAAAAAATAAGAATTTTGGTCGGCGCAGGTTAGGGTAGCGGTAGGTTTGACGGATTTTCCACTGACGAAATCCGGGAGCCTTTGAACACTAATCGGCGGATTATCCGTTTTTAACGTTGCCATTCTAAGGACTTTCACACCAGTGGTTGGCTGCAGATATTGTGCCTTCCCTCACAGACCAACCAATTTTTAAAAAACTTGGGGTACCCGATCTTTAATCGTTGTATAATCTCTTTCTGTTGTATGAACACCTCCAATGTGTAGCCTCGTTGTGTGTTTGATTAACTGTTGGGGGATTAACCCTTTTAAAATCTTGATGTCGCAATGCAATGATGTTAACCCGGCAAATAATACAACGCATTTCTTCACTTCCGCTTTTGTAGAGTGTCTGAAAATTTTTTTTCAATATTGTCTTTTAAAAAAAAATAATTTGCGGATGTCCGCAAAAAAAGTTGCGGACGTCCGCTACTTTTTTGTGGATTTTTAAAATTTTTGCGAATTCGATTTCCCAGGCCGATCCAGTAATTCAAAAATAAAATTTCTTAATATCCACCTGTATCAAAGTAATGGCACAAAGACGACAAAAGACTTGGTGTCCACAAGGGTAAGTTCGAACAGTGGCCCTCTGCGTTAAACAAATACAGCAACGATCTGAAGATTCATCGGGGATGTTGCTGTCCACCTCGTCTTCTGTAGATTCTTGTTGGAAACGTTCTTTTAGTTTTTCCTGAAAAAATTTTTGAGGGTTAGAAATTTTTGAAAAATTTTTTATTTTTGCGGACGTCTGCAAAAAAGTTGCGGACGTCCGCAAAAAATGTCCGCAATTTTTTTGCGGACGTCCGCAAATTTTTTAAATTTTTTTCTTCGCACTTTTAAAGATTTTGTTTATTTTTTTCCCAATCTCTACATAGCAACCAGAGAAAATTTAATTTTTATACTTTAATTAAAAATTATTTACAATTCTCTCCATTGTCGTCACTTTTGGTGGCTTTTCCCCTCCACCACCACCACTATTTGAACGTTTCCACCTGCCAACATTATTGTTGTTGTAATTATTCTCCATAGCTACAATATTATTATTTTCTTTATTTGATTGTCGTCGAGACATTAATTTTCTTTTTGACGGTGTTTCAACAGATTTTTGTGTTGACAATTTTGTTTTTTTGGAGTCATAATCTTGTTGGTGTAAGTGTTGAGATGTTCCCTGTTGGCCTAGTAACTGGAAAAGAAAATTAAATATTTGTGTGTAGTTTGTTTTGGTTTTAGACGTGTAAATGCTAATCCAGAAAATGTGTTAAGGATAGGCAAAGTCTTTTAAAAGCTTAAAAATAGGACGGACTTTACTAACTATAAGATTCGTTTTTTTCAACTGGACATTGGTTGGAGGTTTGAACGGCATACCAAAATTCGTGCTCGTATTCTCTTGGTACAAAGTACAAACATTAAAGGAAAACTTTAGGGTGTACGAGATACACGACCAAAAATGAGGGACTTCCTAGCATTTTCCAACTTAACCAGAAACTGACATTTTTGGAAAATTGACAACTTTTGGGATTGACTACAAGATACAGTGCTGAAAAGATACAGTGCTTATAAAAAAAAATTTTCCAAGGATGTAAGAATTTTTCCAAGGTTTGAATGTGACACTGAAAATGCGCAGAAATAACTTTCAAAGGTTGTATTTTTTGGTTAAGTTGGAAAATGCTAGAAAATAGGGCATGGGTTCGAACCCGGTCAGTGGCAAACTTTTTATTTCTGGTTAAAAAATGCTTGGGGAAAGAAAGGGGGTCTGAATATTTGAAAACACATTTCAAATTAATTTTTAAATATTTTTTGAAAATTTTTTAAAGTCAAAATTTCCCCCTACCATAAATCTGCATTTATTATTATGTTGTTTATCACAATCAAAAGACAAAGAATCATTTTCCTTTTCCTCATTCAAATTATGAATTTTTCTTCTAACAGCATTAATCAAGCCCGTCAACATTTTTAAAAAAATATTTTAAAAATTGTCTAAAAAAATTTTTTTTAGAAAAAAAAAATTTTTTCGAAGGAAAAAATAAAAAAAGAAACAATAAAACAGGCGAATTTATAAGGGCAGAAAAGTTTAAAGTTAAAAAGGGAAAGGAGAATGAAGCTGGAACACACACACAAACAAATATATAAATAAAATGTGAGTAGACAACGGCTGCTTTTTTGTTGTTTAAAATATTTTTATATATTGCAAAGCAGATGACTTACCGCCACCACAAGACTGTCTAGTCTCTGTCTAGAGAGTATTTTAATGGAAGAAAATTTTAAAAAAAGAAGAAAAAAGAAGAGAAAGAGGCTACGCCCCGTTTGTTTCTTGTCCTTTTACCCTTTTCTTCTTTTTTTTTGTCTAGTCTCGCAATTGTGTCTGAGCTTTTTTTAATTCTGCTGTCTGGCGGCAACCACACATTTTGTGCAGACAGTGGTTGAAGAAACTCTTTATAATTATAAGGAGGGTTAAGAAAAAATTAAAAAAGAGAGAATGGGGGCAGAACAACTAAACTGTCTGGCTGACGAAAAAAGAAAAAGAAATGTCTATACAAAATGCCAGAAGGACAAAATGTCAAGAAGGACAAAATGCCAAGACAACAAAAATCGACAAAATGCCAATAAGGAAGTTTCAAAATGAAGAGAAAAATTGAAGGGGAATGGAGAAGAACGAAAATGAAGGAAGAAGAAGAGCAAAGAAGAGGAAGTGGAAGATGAGAAAAAGATAAAAAGTAAAGGCGAAGAAGAATAAAAGTGAAAAAACCTATTATTGGCATTAGCGCAATGCGTTATTTTTGGCAAAATTAACGCAAAAAACGCGAAAAGTATACCAGTCTGAGGACAAGGAGGAAGCCTTGATCTGAATACTGATATTCTGCAATCATGGAGCGGCTCAGAAAAACTTCGGTTCCGGAACTGGAATACAAATTCCCCCTACAAATCTCCTTATATACCCCCCCCCCTCTTAGTCCACGTGATCCACTGATATCCTCCGTAATCCCCGGTGTATCCCCGATATCACTCCAAATCATTATCCATCTAAACCCTTTATGTATCATAAAATCGAGTAGGACTCACTGATATTTATCCATAATTCAATTTTTATTGGAATATGGCTAATACTTGATAAAAAATTTCCTATTTTTGCGTTGATTTTGGCCTTGCGTAGCGTTTTTTTTTTGAATTTTCTCTTGCGCACGCCCCTGCTTGGCATGTTGTCCAAATTTTTTATTTTGACATTTTGTCACATTGACAATGTGTTATTTTGTCCAGGTATAAAAACGAAAGAAGAGAGAGAGCAGATTGAAAGAGAGAGAAAAAGAGAACGACAAGAAGGCAACCGGCTGTTAACTGTCTGTAATGGGGGGAAATAATGAGTCATACATAAAATTAAAAAAGCGAGAAAATGTGTCTGCACATAAAAATAGAGACACAACAACAAACACAGAGAACCCCCCAATTTTTAATGAAAAAAGGCGGGGCAAAAACAAAACAACAAAAATACATTTTTGTTGTTTGTGTGCGGATGCCATCCTGTCTAGACATTGTCTGCGAGTTTTTTTTTTATTTGAAGAGGGGAAAAGGGGGGTTAAGTCTGGAACGGGCATTTTTTTTTTGAAAAAAAATCCCGTCAAGAGAGGAAAGAAAGAAAACATTTTATTTTCGTGACGAACATTTTTTTAAGTGCAAAAGAGGATAATAAATAAATAAAAAAAAAGAAAAAAGAAGAAAAAGGACTTTTGAAATTAAATATTATTGCCACGAGGTATAAAAGGACTTCTTTTTTAATATTTTTTTTTCAATTAAGAATTGGCCGACAAAAAAATTTTTAAAGGGGGGAATGGAATTAGAGAGACATGACGAAATGTGTTCCCTTTAGACATAACACTATTTTAAAAACAGAATTAAAAACAGAAAATAACCAGAATTAGGCAATTGATGGGATCAGAATATTAATAAAAAAAATTCAGAATTAAATTAGAATAAATCAGAATATTATGAAAATAAAGTCAGAATTGTATCAGAAAATCAGAATTGGTCAGAATTAAAAAATAAAAATATCAGAATAAGTATTAGAACAAAATCAGAATATGTCAGAATTAAATCAGAATATTATCAGAATAAAATCAGAACATTACCAGAATAAGTATTAGAACAAAATCAGAATATGTCAGAATTAAATCAGAATATTATCAGAATAAAATCAGAACATTACCAGAATTTGATCAGAACAAAATCAGAATATGTCAGAATTAAATCAGAATATTACCAGAATCTGATCAGAATAAAATCAGAATTTGATCAGAATAAAATCAGAATTTGATCAGAACAAAATCAGAATATGTCAGAATTAAATCAGAATATTATCAGAACAAAATCAGAATATTTTCAATTAAATCAGAATTAAAACAGAACTGCGTAATACAGTCTATTGTCTAGGTGGTGAATTGTCTCTTAACAACTCAAACAATAAAAATAATGAGGATTTACCACAAAATAATTTTTACCTGATTTTAAAAATAAATATATAAAATTAAAATATATAAATTTTATTAATTTTTTTCCTCCTCTTTTTCCTCTTTTTCATTATCTGTATTTTCTGTCCAATCATATTTTGAAAATTTTTGACGTAATTGTTCTCGTTTAATTTTAATTTCATTAAATGACTGCTTTTTTGGATTTTTCCAATGTTTGTAGTGTAAATCAAGCATTCCTCCAATTATTTCCTTTAAATTGAAAAATATAGCTTTGGATATTGGCATAAAAATAAATCAGAATAGGTATGTACATTTACAGAATATTATCCAAAAAATCAGAATTCTGTCAGAGTTAAGTTGGCATGTGTCAAAATATATATCAGAATTCTATTAGAATGAAATCAGAATATGTCGGAATCAGATCAGAATATATCAGAATCGCCAGAATAAAATCAGAACATGTCAGAATCATATCATAACATGTCTGAATAAAATCAGAATATCAGAACAAAATCAGAATATATCAGAACAAGATCAGAAATTGTCAGAATAAAATCAGAATATCAGAACAAAATCAGAATATATCAGAACAAGATCAGAAATTGTCAGAATAAAGTCAGAATATATCAGAATTTAATCCGAATATATCAGAACAAAATCAGAATTTGATCAGAATACGTCAGAATTAAATCAGAATTTGATCAGAATAGAATCAGAACATATCGGAATTAAATTAGAATTTTTCCAGAATTTTCCCTCAAAATTAGCACAATAATATCAGAATTTTCCCCATTTAAATCAGAATATGATCAGAATTTCCTCACAATATTATCAGAATTTTTTTTTCAGAATTATGCCAAATTAAATCAGAATATGGTCAATTTTATAAATAAAAATTTCCCCCCACCTGAGCAAAATTAGCAGGAAAATTTTTCTCCTTCTCAATAACGTGGGCATATCCAGGTTGCAATCCAAAATAGACAGCAAAGTAGGGGAAACCTTTAGGCACTAATCCACGAACACCTTGACTTTGTCTTGGATTTTTGGAAAGATCAATTAATTTTTTGTTTACACTCCATTCCTTTTCTGATTCCATTATTGCTTTCTTTAAAGAAAAAAATTTTTTAATATTTAGCCAAATTTTTAAAACAGAATAATAAGAAATCTTCAAAGTTGAAGAAGCCTGAGCTTAAATTTGGGTCGGAGCCACACAGAAATATAAATTTTTGGACCTTATTCCAATTAAAATTTTCGAATTTTTTAAAATTTTCGATGTTGTTTAAAGAATTTTTTACCTTAAAATATATAGGAGACAAATCACCAATTTCTCTAGGTAATGGAACACCTGAAAAATAAAAATCTTCTAAAGTCGTTCAACCTCAATTTCGATAAGTTATAACTTTGACTCAGTTCGAAAAGCTCAGTATTTTTAGGAAATCGTGAAACCTCTACCAACCCCTCCCTAACAACCCAATCTACCACAGAGCTTATAAACTTATAACTAGTCTCTCAAAAAAGTCGAATCTAAACATTCTTTATATGATCAACGTCTCTCGTCAAGTCTGATTTTTTGATAATATTCGATATGCCGTTTCGATTTTCAAAAATAGAGGTTCCCAAAAACTCCCTCCCCTCCTCTCACTTTCAAAAAAATACACATTCAATAATCGACTTTCTATAACATTTTTAATTTTAATTAAGAGTGGTAATAAGTCCAGGGATCTTATCGATATAAATAAATCCCTCTATTTTTAGGAATCAAAACGGCATATCAGAATATTAGCTAAAAAATCAGAACTTTGCCAGAATTAAATCAGAATCTCGGAATATATAAGAATTGTAGGATCATGGCCTGTCCTGTCAAATAACAACCTCCCTCCCCTCTCCCTTCCAAAAAAAGACTCACATTCAATAGACATATGTTTTTGTTCGTGTATATCCCTAGCATTTTCAAAGAACACACAATCTTGGTCTTCTTCATCTTCCCTCCACATATTCACCAAACTTTTCATCCAAAATTGTATTTCCTCCCAAACATCTTCATCTAACACCAAAGAACTTGAATAATGCTCCATTGTTGTTATATAACAATGTTCTGGAGAAAGTCCATCCCAATTGACAACAGACAAATAAGTCTACAAAATTTATAAAAAATGAGTGAAGAAAACAATTATAATATGGAGTAATAAACTGCAAAATATGTATAGCATTCGGACAAATCAAGAAAAGTATGTGGGATTCTGTGCGGCCTTACAGGTCTGAGCGGTTTCTCTCACTTAATCGCGTAATATCCTAGTTGCATATAAACGATTAGGAAATCGTAGCTAGAGGTAAGATCTCGAATAAAAATCTTCGTTAACGAGAATCAAGATTTTTAGAAATCTCGCTGTATGACCCTCTCCCAGTTCGATCTCTAATAGTATACCACTTATTCCTTTAAAATATCTGATTGAAAGAAATAAATGAGAAATTTAGTCCCATGCGAGGTTGTGTCAGTAGAAATTCTTCAGAAAGCCGTTGTACGAGTTACCAACAAACCAGCAATTCGAAACTAAAAAATCCTCGGTACCTATTCAACAAATATTATCAACTTTCTATCCCAAAGTTCAATTTTTTTCCTTTTTAAAAATAATTAAAAACACCCCAACACAAAAACACCACCTTTCATTCTCTCTCGTTCTCACCTTTTTTCCAGTAGCAACAACTGCATGTTTTTCAAAAAGCCGACTTTCAATGCATTTTGAACAAGAATCGAGTGTTCGTTCCACAAATTTGTGCTCTAAAAATTTAATTAAAAAATAATATATTTCTTTAAAGATTTATTAAATTTAATATTTTATTGCCTATTTTTTTAAAATTTAGAAATATTCGCAACTTAAAAATCAATTTTTTAATTTTTTAAATAATTAGTCATCCCTTAACTTAAAGATATAACCTCAAAAATATATTCCAATTCAAAATAAATTATAGCAAAATTTTAAAGACCACTGGTTTTCGATTCGGTTGAAACCGACAACCTCTTATTTACATATAATCAAAGTCTGACTTGTAAGAAAACAACAATTTAATCAGAATTAAAAAAAAATTTAAATTAAATTTTGCACACAAAACACACACAAAATATTTAATCATTATTTGATCAAAAAAGAATGACGCAAAAGATTAAAAAAATTAACCTAAAAATCAATGACCAGTTCAAGTCAAGGTCATTTACGTGTAATTAAATGAACACAGTTTGCGTCATTTTACGAGAAAAATAAAAATTCTTTTGGATTGTATTAAAAAAAACAGCGATAAAATAAAGGGTTGTCGGTTCGGAACAGAACCAAAGATGTTTCGGTTCTTTGGTTCCGAAATACTAAATTTTTTCAGTCTCAAGATGGAGTATCTAAATTGTTCACAAAAATTCCTCAATAAATTCTCCCTTACTAAGTTTTATTTTTTACCAACTACTAATTAATAATTTGACTATCTCGTACTAAAAATAGAAAATTTTCCAATTACAAACAACATTCCTTCCTTCATTATACACAACATTTTTGTAAACTAACACCCCCTTAAAATTCTTTTTTTTCATTCCTTCAAATATACTAATTTTGTTTTCTTCTTCCCAAATTTTTTATTATATTTTGTCACGTGAATTGAAGGACAAACGTTCTTTTTCTAATAAAAATTTTTTTTCGAAAATAGAAATGATAAATTTAAAGGATAAAAATATTAAAAATAAAAAGAAAATTTCCAAAAACGGCGACAAACAACAAGAAAAACAAGAAACAAAAATTTTTTGAAGAACACAAACAACCAAATAAATTTACAACCAAAAAATAAGTCCATTTTCTTTACTCTCTCTTTTTCAATCTTCTTTTCAGAAAAATATAAAAGTGGTTATATGATAGGTAATCCTTTGAGGGTTTAAGATATTTGGGCGCGATAGGGTTTGGGCGCGGAATTGAAAATTTCAAGCGAGGAGAACCCTAGAGAAGTGAAATTTTGTGTGAATATTCTTCAAAGTATAAACTAGATGTTCTATAAATTTGAAAATTTTTGATGAAGCATCATGGGAGTTATGAACAAAAAATTGGCCATAATTTACAAAATTCGACATTTTTGGTTATACGAAGATTTTCGCCCAAACTCTTCCAAATGCTTAAAAATTCTAACAAAATCTAGACTCCATTAAAAAACACTAAAAATGCATCCAGCAAAAATTTCTAATATCCTAAGTCCTTTATAAGCTTATTTTAAAAGCTTACGTCTATACACTACGGCGCCCAAACATACCCCCTATCCCTTCTATTGAGTGGAGCGAAGATTGTTTGTATTTTTGTTTCTGCTAGTGTTGTGAATAAAAAAAAGAATTAAAGGCGTTTCTGTGATGGTCATGAATGCGTTTTGATCGCCTTTGACGAATACGTTGCGAAATTTGGTAATAAGAGGGTAAAAGAAGAGCTCAACAAACACAACATCTTTGCCTGTGGTTAAGAAGAAAGAAGAAAAGTGATCACCCGCAGCCACAAAAATAAAAATATAATTAAAATATACAGCCCCTCAAACATTCTCTCTCTCAACTAAAACAACCTTTCTAAGGCCGTATATAGCAAATAAAATTGACAAAATAAAAATTTGTTGTTTACATTGAGGTGCAAATTTAAATAGGCAGTTGATATTTAAATTTGGAGAAAAATACTTCCAACCCTTCATTTTAAAAAAATTTCTTTTTTTTCAATTCTCTAAAATTTAATCTCTTTAAAATTTAAAACCTCCTTATAATTTACATATTTAGACAGAAAAACAGCAACACCCGACTTAACAAGAGACTCAAGATTCGATACCTATAGGGACAGTTGGTGAAGTTCCCAACACTTAAACAGAAGCACTCCTCGATGGGGAAGGCAAAAACGGTTGCTTGTAAAAACCCTGAGAGAACCTCTCTCCTTAAACCACCCCGAATTTAGTGGAAGCCTCAATTACAGACCAAGTCATAAACGCTTGAAAATCAAAATATAGGAAGGACACCAATCGCAATTCTGAATTTAAAATATTCAAAAATGGCAGAAAAAAGCCTTAAAATCCTTAAGAAAAATTTTTTACTATCCAAAAAATCCTCCAAACGCAAATCCCCCAAGCATACAGAAAATACTAAAAAATAATTTTTTTAGAAATTTATCACTCCTCAATCAAAAAATGCACTATAATTATTATTATTCCTCATTAACTCTACTAATAACCCTACTTATACAAAAAACAAAAGCAACAACAGAATGGTTTGGAGATGCCCGTGCACACATGAATCCTCCACAACAACCCCCATTTTATGACATTGTATATGATGAATCAGGTATATAAATGATTAAATTGATTAGATAGATAATATGGAATAGGAATGAAGAGAATTAAATTTTTGACTTCCTTTAGTTTTGGGTAGGGTTGGTCCCCGTCCCCGAAAGTGGGGAATATGAGAGACCCCCCGTCGGGGACCAACCCTAGTTTTGGGTCGATTCCTTCGCATTGACTTAATAAAACTAAGGCTTTGAGGTAGACTAAGGGTCTACTCTTCCTCTGTTCATTCAAAATTTGTTATCGAGATCGATGTTTTCGCAATCGATCTCAAATCCTAAGTCTAGTCTCTAATTCGAACACTCAATGAAAAGTATTTTTAAAGATTGCCCCTTCGGATTGGAAAGTCATGCAATTCCTGAATACGTCTATTTTGGTGAAATGATTGGAGCTAAACAAGTGCGTGAACATTCTTTATGCTTACAATTTTGTTTGGAAACAACTAGATGTAAAGCTGTAAATTACTTTGAATCGATTGGGGGAAAAAAGGTAATAAATAAATTGAATGTTGAAAATAAACTAGGGATCGGATAGACAAGTCAGTTGAGCTTTAATTGAGAAAAAATTTCGAGTATCGGACGACTTTTTGAGGTTTAATTCCTCGGAAGATCTAACACAATAAGATAAGACAGCACAAATATAAAATCAAAAGAAAATATGCCCCTGTTATCACAGAATCCATTCAAAAATTCTCTTTTCCACTCCCCTCTACCTGAAAAATCGCCCAAATATACCCCTTCCCTGTTCATCTACTAACTCTCTTTGTTATATCCTAGGACTAGTCTTACCTAGTGGCTAACAGAAAAACATAAGAATAGAGTAACAGATTTATCAGAATAGTAAATACAAGAATGACGAAGCTGGCAAAAGGCAGGAATGACTAAGGACGTCGGCAGCTCAGGTGCCGACCAAGACTGATCGCTAATGACACCTTTATTCTAGACCCATAACTTTTGTAGAGGGTAGCACGGGGGACTTGGGGATGAAACTAAGAAAACATCAAATTCCAATTAAAATGTTTATTTCCGAAAATAAAATATAAATATGAAGAAAAAAGGGGGCAGAGGGGTTCACGTCAGCATAGCGAGAAAATACAAAGGAAAGTGAAAGGGGAAGGAACGGGAATGGCACGCTAACAACAAAAGCCCTAAAATATTTATATCTCGGGAAAAATGGGTGGAGTTCATATTTAAAATCTTTCTTTCTCTACATCCATCCCTTCTTAATCGAAGTTGCCCCGCAACTTCATTTAAAATGGTCCATTTTGTTGTTTTTTACCAAATTTTGTTGTGGGCGTTTTTATTGTGGCATTTTGTCGTTTTGGTATTTTTTTCCAATTTTCAAAATTATACTATTTAAGCGGGGAAAAAATAGGATCTTGTTCATTTTTCTAATTTATTAATTTTCGAGTTTTTTTCTTCTTCCTCCCTTTTTTAAACGTATTTTCTTTTTTAATTTTTATTTCGAAAAAAAATTTCCCTTTTTTTTTTATTTTTTATTTCTAAAAATTTTCTTTCTTTTTAAATTCCCTTTATATTTTGTATATGTTCTATTGTAGGGTTGCCGTTTTCGGTTCGAGCCGACGTTCGGTGCATATTTTTCGAGCCTGGTTTTTTCGATTCGGTTCGTTTTCAAGCTGAAGAGCTCGATCTTCTCTTTCGAGTTTCGGGTCGAGCAAGCTGGCAACCCTAATCTTTCGGTTCCTTTTTCTATTCTCGTTTATGTTTTGGCTTCTGAGGGTTCTGAAAGGAAAAAAAGGGGGGGGTTTATATTTTCGTGTGGATTCTTCATTATTTTTATTGTTGTTTTTGTTGGGGTGACTTGATGGTTGTTGTATAGAACTTTTGATGGGTTGACTAGGTGTTTGAATTTTTAATTTATTGTTGGGTTGACTAGGTTTTTTGATGAGTGACTAGATGTTTTGATTAATTTGGTTGTATTGTTGTGTGGTTAAATGTTTTGACTTTCTTCTTTTTTTGTTATGTTTTATTTACATTTAAAATACAATTTAATTACGAACTAAATAAGTATTACAGTCGAACTTCGACTTACGATTCAATGTGTATATATTTTCGGAATGTCTTATAGTGAGGTCCGACTGTAATATTTTCTAAAATTTATTCAAACAAGAATTTATTCAAAGCTCCTAGTAAAACATTACCTTTCTTGGCAAAGAAAAATGAATAATAGAAATGAGGGCAAAAGCAAAAATAAAACAAATGGTATGGGCAAAAGCAGGCTGAATTTGTACTTTCAGTTATTTGATTATGAGATAAAGATATTTAAATTCATCCTGTTTTCGTATAAAGATAGGGGGAGTAACCAAGAAAGGTTGTGTTTTGTTTCTATATCTTTTGGTTATTTCTAATTCTATTCTTGTGTGTAGAGTGACCAATATTGTTCATGCTAGTTTCTTATTTGGGTTTACCGGTTTAATGCGCCGCGTTTGCTGTTTGTAAAGCCTGACAAGACGCAATTTCTTTAAAAGTTTTGGGAAGTTTGGTCACTCTGCACCTTCATGTCTAAGTTTATCTAAAGCGGGCGAGCGTGCAATATGTAAACGCTAGTGTCAGTCTAGTTGGATCATACGCGACTTGGCTAGTCCCTGATCTCCTTAATCTGATTCTAAGTTTTTCCTAATTATTTTTGTTTTGAAAAAATTCTCCAGCTCGCCGACCTTTGTAAATTTTGTATTTTTTGAAATTTTGTATTTTTTATATTTTTGAAAAAAATTCTATTTAAGTTTATTTTAGTGGTTATAAAGCAATGCGTCGCTGTTGTTTAAGCTATATTTAAAAATTATTTATTTTTTTTTCTAATCCTAAATGTTAAAGCGATATTTTCTTTTATTTTATTTATTTGTGGATTTTTTTGTATTTTGATTTTTTGTATTTTTTGTATATTTTTTTTGGTTTTGTGTGTTTAATGTGTTTTGGGTTGGGTTATTGTGTTAGATCTGCCAGTAGACATTCCTAAAAAAATTAGGTGGTTCTTTAAAGGGGACCTCGTTGAGTGATGGAATTTTTGGTCTAAATTTTCCATAGGTGTGTGTGTTTGGTTTGTTTTGGGTGGATATTTTAAGGTTCTTTCTTACCTCCTCTAATAATTTTCCCATTAAATTCTCACCTTTAAATGGTTTCCCAGCTTTTAGCTGGTCTATCGAAAGTGCACACCCCCACCTTGAGTCATACGGATTCACTTCTATAATTTGTAGGCGTTTTGTATTTATTAGGTCTTGGGCGAGGATTCTGTTTTGGGTGAATTTGGCTGTTAGAATTTGGAACATGTATTCTTCACTTACCGAATTCCACTCTCTTCGGTTAAAATTTTTAATTGTCCTACCTAATCTTTTAATCTTATGGGGGTAAGTTTCTTCCATTATTTGGGTTATTGAGTACTCATCTTTAAAATACCAGGCTTTTATGTATGTGTATGCCTGTTCTGAACAGGAGAATCTAAAACCCCAAAGGTCAAATGTTGCTGGGAAAAAATTGCTGAAGGGGTGGGTTCTTCCAAAGAAAGGTATAACTTGTTTTCCATTGTACTCTGTTGAGGGTGTAACGAAGTTCATGTAGTCCGACATTACCTGAAAAGATTTTTAATAATTTTTCCAATTTAAATTAAGGGTAAGGGATTATTTTTCCATTTTATTTCTAAAAAAAAATTTTTTTTTTTTAATTAGTGTCCGCAATTGTTACATTTAAAGGAGTCTTTGAGGGGTCTAAAGCCATTTTGTTGCCATTTATGGATCGCTTCTCTCCCTAGTACTATTTCCGAGGACCATGTATTTGCCTGGAGGGTTTCTTGGGTAATATAAAATGGGATTTCTGCTTGATTTTGTCCGTCGAATATGTAGGCTTGTGCGGTTCCAACGATTTTGATATTCTGGTTTCCGTCAACTTTTTCAAAGGGGTCAAGGTATTCGCATATTAGATTCATGTTTTCAACGTGATGGGGCATGATATAATTATTGTTAAAATTTTCCGAAAGAAAAGATTTAGTAAAATAATAATCTATAAGGATTGGTATAATGGTTTCTGAATTTTCCATTTTGGTTTAAGTTGAAGTTGTGAAGGTGGATGACTTAAAATTAATTTATTAGATATGGGGATTTTATTTAAATTGTGTGTTTATTTTTTCCGTTATTAGTTTCTGTTAATTATTTTCTGAATTATGTTCCTGTTCCCCCTCGCTTGAATTTTTTGTTAGCTTTCTTAGGGGTATGGTGCAATTTTGAACAAATTTTTTCACTTTATCCATATGTATTTTAATTGTTTTTTCAGTGTCTATATTTTTAACAGTTAAAACGGGAGGTTTTATTGACAAAATTCTCCAAGGTCCGCTCCACTTGGGACGAAATTTGTGAGCGTTTTCAACTTCGTAATGATCAATTTTCACAAAGACTAAATCGAATATTTTAAAATCGTGTTCTTTTCTGGATTTATCTGCGTTTTCTTTTTGACTTATTTGGGATTTTTCTAGTGTAATTTTTACTAACTTCCAAATTTCTTCAATTCCCTTAACATTCTCTTCTAAATAATTTGAAATATTTTCTTCCCTATCATTTTCTTCCCAGTTCGACAATCTTAAATCTATTGGTAATAGTGGGTCTCGAAAGAATAAAACAAAATATGGGGATTGCTTTATACTTGCTTGAATACTCGTATTGTATGCGAAAACAACACTTTGTAGGAAATAAGCCCAATTATTTCCTTTTTGATTTACATAACTCGCTAACATATCTCCTATGACTCTATTTAACCTCTCCGCCATGCCATTACTTTGGGGGTGATAAATAGTAGTTTTGTTGTGTTTGAACCCATATAATTTTGTAATATCTTTGAAAATGTTACTTATGAATTGCTTGCCGTTATCTGATACGACAACTCTCGGACAACCAAATTTTGTAATAAAATTGTTTGTAAATGCTTGTGATACTGTTAATGCCGTTTGGTTTTCCATGGGGACTGCGACTAACCATTTCGAAAAGGAATCTACTACTGTAAATATATATTTATAACCTTCGACTGTGATCGGGACCGGGCCCATAATGTCAATGTGTACTCTGTAAAATGGGACTTTTGCTGTTGTGATTGGGTGGATTGGTTCCTTAAATACATTTTTCGAAGTTGTTTTCCTTTCTTGACATTTTGAACAAGAATTTACATAATTGTAAACGTCTGATGCTAATCTTTTCCAGAAAAATCTCTTCTTTACTTTTTCTAAAGTTTTTGTAATTCCTAAATGGGCTCCTATTAATTCATCTTCATGGCATTCCCTGATTATTCTTTCCCTTAAGGGTTGTGGTATAGCTATTACTGGGTATGTATCATTTCCTTTTTCAATCCATTTATATAAGGTTTTATCAATTATTGAAAAATTTTCTTGTGGGTTTTCATTTTCCGTTTCTAGTTCTGTTAAAGGATTTTCTTTTCGTTCGTTTAACTTTTTTATAATTTCTTTATAATTTCTGTCTTTATTTTGCTCTTCCCTTATTTCTTCTAGAGAAACTTTTTCCCAAATTGTTGGTGGATTGTACAGCTTTTTTGGTAGTTCAAAATCGATGGGATTGTCTCGGGTTTTTTCTTTAAATTTATTTACAAAGTCTTGCCATTCGTTTACTTCCAAGGCAAAAATGTCTTTATTTGCATTGGGTTCATTGTTTGGGTATCTTGAGAGATGGTCACAAAATTTATTGGATTTTCCACTTCGGTGTTCGATTTTAACGTCGTAGGCTTGTACAGCTAGTTGGTATTTAGCCATTCTTCCAACTAAATTTTTATTTTTCATTAATGAACAAGCGACTGAATTATCTGTCCTAACAATTGTCGTTCCAATACCTTCAATATAGGGGCGATATTGCTCTAAGCAATAAACGATCGCAAGCGCTTCTAATTCGGCTGTAGTGTATTTTTGTTCATTTGGAGTGGTTTTTCTAGAGGAAAATGAAATAGGGTGTTCTCCGTCGTCTTTTTTCTGGAGTAAGCAACCTGCGATTGCGATTTTTGAAGCATCTGTTTCAATAATAAAGGGTCTTGAAAAATTGGGTGACGCTAGTACTGGGGCTGTTATAAGTTTTTCTTTTATTGTATTGAATGCTTTTTGGTGTTCTTCGGTCCAATTTTTGTCAACCGATTCACCTGATTTTGTTAATTCATGTAATTTAGCCATTATTTGAGCGAAATTTCTTATGAAACGCCTAAAATAGGATACAGCTCCGATAAAGCTGCGAAGTTCTGTGAGAGTTTTGGGGGGTTCAAATTTCTGGACTGCGGCAATATTTTTAGGGTCTGGTCTAATCCCTTCTTCACTGATTAGGAATCCTAAGTATTTAATTTCAGATTTCCCAAACGAACATTTTTCCAATTTTAATTTTAAATTATATTTAATAAGTATTTTTAAAAAATTCTCTATGTCTTTTAAATGCTCTTGTTCGTCTATCGATCCTAGTATAACATCGTCCAGATAAACAAGAAAAGATGCTGACAGATCTTTTCTAAGGTATTCCATGACTTTCATAAAAGTACAAGGAGCGCCGCAGAGGCCGAAGGGCATGCGAAGAAATTCATAAACTCCGCAAAAAGTTGCGAAGGCTGTTTTTTCTATGTGTTCGGGTAAAATTCCTATCTGGTGAAATCCTGCCTGGAAATCAAAAGTCGTAAAAATAGACTTTCCTCCTATTTTGTCTAGGATATCTGAGATCATTGGCAAAAAATAAACTTGTTTTTTTGTGTTTTGATTTAATTTTCTATAGTCAATAGCGAAGCGATATTTCCCGTCTCTTTTCTTTACTAGTACAATTGGGGATGCAAATATTGATTCGGAGGGTCTAATAATATTCTGTTCCAGCATATCGTGTATTTGTTTATGTACTTCCTCTTGTAATCCTGGCGGGACTCTGTAGGGTCTTTGTTGGACATACTGTTTTTCGTCAATTAGTTCGATTTTATGTTGAATGGGGCCATTGAAAAAACCTATTTTACCGTCTTCTCCCACAAAGGCTTTACTATTTTTATAAATAATATTTTTTAAATCATTTTTAGCTTTTTCAGACAAACAGGAATTTTTAAAATCAATATTTTTTTCCAAATATTCCCAATTTATTTCTTTTATTTTGGCCTTGTCTTTAACTACTTTATTATTTTCTTCGGTTATTAGTGTATTTGAAAATATTTCTTCAACATTATTATTTTCTAATACTTCATAAAAGCCTATTGATTTTGCGGGGAACAAAATTATTTTTGAATTTCCGCCATTTCGGATTCGAGCATAAACATTATTGCCTTTACAGATTGTTTTTCCTACTAGTATTGAATCTTCGTCGAAATAATTACCTTTGCTTACTAAAATATCATTTTCTAGGTTTTGACTATTTTCGATAAAACAGGGGACTAATGTATCTGTGTGAGGGTCTAGAGTTATCTTTTCTAAGTTTTTAACTTTTTGTTTTATGGGTGTTATATTAATTGCTGCAATCATTGGCAAGTGTGTTAATTCATTATTTCTAAAATTCACAAATTTTACTTTTTTTCTTAGCCAATCAAAAATAAGTTCGAAGCCTGTTTTTGTCTGTAATTGTTTCATAAAATCCGATCCTAGTAAAATTTCGTATGGACAAAATTCATCTTTTGCGACAAAAATTTGGGTATTTATTTTTAATTGGGATATTTCAATTGTTATATCTATTTTTCCTATCATGAAAAATTCTTCACCGTTTGCTACACGGGCTCGAGTATTGGGTAAAAGGTCGAATTTTATTTTTCCTATTTTTAAAGCGATTGAGTATTTACAGTAACTTATTGACGCGCCGGAGTCTATTAATGCCTTCATTGTAAAATTATTTGTTTTAATTTCTATTAAAGGATGGTTTATTTCGGATTCTATGTCTAGTTCTAAATTTGATATCTGATATATTTTTGGGATATTTGAGTGAATAAAAGCTTCCATTTCAATTTCTTCTAAAGGGGCGCTTGGTTTAATATTTGTTATATTATTTATTTCAACTTCTTTTAATTGTTTTCTTTTTGGCCTTAAACTTAGAAATGGTTGGATCCAAGGGTAAAAATATATTACTAAACCTATTACAGCAACTACTGGAATAATATATATAAGCCATTCTAGGTATTCTTTCCATTTAGTGAGGCCTGTCAAAATGCTTAAAGGGTTTGCAGAAATGTTTTTCATTGATTCAATTCCTGATGCTACTAGGGAACCTGTTTCTTCTCCAAGTTTTATAAGTATATTCGAAACATTTTCTCTTGTTATATTTCTAATATTTAAAATTTTTTCTTGTTTATTTATTCGGTTCGCGTAGCTGTGGAGTACTGAGATTGAAGCCATTAAACTATTTAAATCTGATTGGAATATAGTCTCTGCCCTAAAGATTTTTCTGGCTTCTTCTGGTTTATATGGGAGAAAATTGGGTACCATTTCCACTGGAGTTAATCCTTCTGTTGTGCGCCATTGGCCTTTCTCATCCTTAAAAACTGACTTGGGACGGTCCTCGCAATTAATTACTTCACTTTCAGATACCAAGTCTTGAGCGTATGAGCCGCTGATTAAAAATAGGGTTCTCGTTACATTATCTTCTTTAACTTCGACTGGGACTCTTTTGTAACAAGTCCCATTGACTTCGTGATTCCAAAAAATTTTTGTGGGGTTTAATTGAAAACATCGAGAAATTTCTATAACTTCGCCTAAAAATCGCGCGGTTATGTCTTGTCTACGTAGCCATAGTCTTGCTCCAAGAGTTGTATCTATACCCATCATAGTTTTGGCTGTCTCAATTTGTTTATTATGAATGTTACAAATTTCACCCCATAATTTATCGAAATTTTTCTTAACCATTTCTGCTGTGTGTATTTCCAGGAATTGTAACCTTGTGTTTAATTGACTATTTATTTGTGAGTCTTTTATTGTTTTGGGGCGTGTTTGGTTATTCCCTATTTGCCAGGGTGTGTCTCTTCTAAATATTTTTGGTTTAATTCCAAAAAATTTGGCCATGTCTTTTACAACTATTTTTTGTTTATTATCTATATTTTTTATTTTTATAATCTTTTTGGGTTCTATTATATTTTCTTTATTTATTATATTTATTATTTTTGTTAATTCTTTTGGTTCAGGTTCAGGGTTATTTTGTGTATTTGGGATTAATGTTCTTGCTCTTTTTAGTATGTTAATTGGGGTACTGGTGATTATTTCAGATCGTTGTGTTTGGAAATGTTTATTTGTTTGTATTTTGCTTGCCAGATAATGTGGAGTAGATATTTTGATTGGACTAGTTGGTAAAATTTTTTGCTCTATTTTAATGGTTGGCCGTGTTAAAATTTCAATATCATTTTCATGTATATTCGGCCTTTTGGTACTGGTTACGGTCTTAAACGGTATTCCTGTTTTTACTCCTTCCGTTGGTTTTTGAGTGGTTCTTTTGTAAATTGGGTTTATTGTTTTTAAAATTTTAGTTTGTATCGTGGGGGTTGTGAAAGTATGTGTTATAATTTTTTCTGTTGTTATTTTAATATTTTCTTTATTTGTATTTGGGACTTTATTAATATTTGTTTCTTTTAAAATTTTTATATTTTGGTTGATATTTTGAGGTTGCGGTGTGGTATATTTTTGTATTTGTCTATTGGTTATTTTTTCTGTTTTAAATATACTTTTTGTAGTCATTTCAGTTTCTTTTTGCATTGTGGCCCGAACTGTGGGACTTGTATTTATTGTAGGATGTGTGGGTAAAATCGTGGTCAATTTTCTTGCCCTTTTTAATTCTCTTTTTTTCCTTAATATCTCATCCTCTTCCTCATTTCCCCATCCTATTTCTGCAAACAAGGGTATTCTCAAACCAAAATCTTTGTCAATAAAGTCTCTTAGCTTTGGAATTGAAATGAATACGTCATTTTCCATATAGAATGTGTTATTTTTGAAACATAATTGTTTATCATCTGTTACATTGCCTGTGGCGAATTCTGAGAAGATGAAGGCTGCTTGTAGATTTTCAACAAGAATATAATCATTGGAGACAATTCCTCGAAAAAATCCGGCGGACTCGTATTTACAATGTAATTCCTTAGGGTCTTCCCAAACAATAGTACTATTTCCATTTTCACAACTATTTTCGGTTATTGAACAATTCTGGTAAATTCCTAAGTCCGTTTTTACCATTTTAGTTTCAAAATTTACATAAACATTTCCAATTGAAATTATAAAGTCAAAGTCATAAAAATAACTAGTGCCAAAAATTCCCCAATCAATCTTCAAATTAGTTATAGACCTTAGTGTGTTTTCGTCAATTCTCTCTAATATTTTATTCCCTAGTCGGCCTTTTTTTATAAGTTTCCAGCACTCGTCTACTGGTACTGACTCAATCATGTCTTTTATCTCAATTTCTGTGTTATAAATTCGCATAAATGTGTAAGTACTTCTTCCAAAAATTAATTTTTCGCATTTAAATCCAGTAAAAATATAAGGTCTTTTACGAGGAACAAATATTTCAACATCATATTCCTCATATAAATTACCTTTTGGAACAGTACAATTCATTTTTTCGGGTGGGGCTAACAAAGTTGGATTTTCCTCTTTTAGGCAAACTTGGTAGCCTGCGGCGTTTTGAAGGAAAATTAAACTAATTAATGTCAATAGGGGAAAAATAGGTGATGGGGATTTTCTATTTTCAACAACATTTATTTTGTAGCCTCCTCTCCCACGCGATCTACGGATTTGAGGGTTTAATCGAGTTCTATTCGCATTATTACTTTGGGTCTGTTGGAAATTTTGTTGGTATGGTCTAAATTTATTCTGTTGGTTTCTCCAATTACCTCTGTACGGTGTTCGGTTGAAATTGTTCCAACGCGAATTTTGTGGGTAATTATTTTGAAAATTGGGTCTAGGGAAATTTGGTCTTCTTGGAAATCGGGGCAAAAATCTTTGGAATCTATTATTAGTATAGTTTTGATTCTGTTGGGTTTGTACTCTTCCAATCTGGTTAATACTTTCAACTTGGGCATTGGTTAATTTTTCGCGGGAAAATTCTAATTGGGATTCTTCTTCTTCAATAGCCTGTTGGATGGCTTCGGGCATACTATTTGGTTTTGGCATCCTTCTAAGTTGTTCGCGCAAGTCCATTTTAAGTCCTCCCCGAAAAAGGTCAATCGCCATCTCACGGCGTATATCGGCGTTAAAGCCGCCAGAATCCGGGTAGGCCTTATCGACCAATTGGGATATAATTTCGGCGAATTCGGGGATTGATTCATTGGCTCTTTGCCTTCGGGTCTGACACATTCGTCGAAAGTGGGGGACACTACTGCCAATGGAAAACTTTTGGGCTAACTGGTCGATTAAAATATCCCAGTTTCCTTTCTGTGGGGTTGTTAAGTTGTCATAATATACCTGGGCTTCTTTTCCTAGAAAAAGAGGGAGCATTCGAGCCATATCCGCTTTATTCCATGAGTAAGCTGTCCCAACTTTGTTGAATTCGGTTATAAATGCAGAAAATGTGCGTGGATCGCGCCTTCCCATGAACGGGTTAATGCTTATGTTCGGCTTGTTCCCTAAGCCTCCTATCTTTACATCCAACTTTTCAAGCTTTTCCGCTAGCTCTTCCATTTTCTTTTTAAATATTCTCTTTTCCCTATTTTTATACCTTTTAGATCTTTCGCTTTTGGGGGGAGTAGTTTCAGTAGAAACGTTACCAACCTGACTGTCTTCCAGAGAACAAGTCGATTCTTGATTTTGTTGAATGCTTTTGTGTTGGTTGCGCGATTGAGTGTTAGTATGTATTAGTTTGGCTTAATAAATGAGTTTGTTGAAAAATTTTTTTTTAAAAAAAAAAGGTAATCTACCTTAATTTTCGTCTAAAATTTATATTATTTTATTCTATTTATTTTTATTTAAATTTTACTAATTATTTTAATTTTAGATCGAAATGTAAATAAATTTAATTATTTTATTTGTCTCCACAAGGTAAGGTAAAAGAAAATATGTAAGTTCTCCAAAAATTTCAGGATTTTAAACTTTAAATTTAGAATAAAATTTTAAGATTTTTTTTTTCAGTAGAGTACGTCGAGCACCGAGTATTTAGGAAAAATCGGTTTCGGGTATGCCGAGTTTGAAAAACTGAGTTCGAGTTCAACTTTTTAGGTTGAATTCGAGTAGTTGACTAATTTTAAACTATAAGTCATCAGTGCTGAGTATTGGGCATTCATTGACAGTAATTGACAGTAATTATTTTGGGAATTTGTTCCGGGGACTCGCTCGACTCGGACGTACTTTATTTTGAAGATAAAACATATTAAAAGTTTAAATTAAGTAAATTATATTTAAGACAGTTCCTGTGTTAAAATTGCCGTTTTGATTTTAAACTAACTTTTAGGTAACTTACAAGAATGTTTTTGGATATTTATCTACGTTCCCCAAAAATTTCAGGATTCTAAACTTAAAATTTTGAAATAAATTTTTTGGGTTTTGAAATTATGTACATTCTCCGGAAAAATTAAATTTGGAATATTTGACAGTCAGAAAATAAGACCTTTCTAAGTAATTTTATTCAGGATTTGACCAAAACCTTGATTTTACTTATATCATCTTTCCTCATCTTTCACTTAGATGTTTCGAAACAAAAAAAAAATCTTTAGTTTAAAAATTAGTTAAAAATATGGCCTTAAAAATCGAAGGTAAATATATTTTATATTTGAGATAGAAATTCAAAATGTGATTTTAAAATGAAAATTTGAACAGCTCTAACCTAAATAATTATTAGAATTTATATAATTTTTTGAAAAATAAAACAATATATTTGTGAGCAATATATTTGTGATTGGAGGGCCCTTTCCTTTGACAGAGGGAGAAAAAACGCGTGCCGGCACTTTTTTTAAAAAAAGGATTGTATATTTCCGAAAAATCCTTTGTGTTGCCCCTATTTTTTGAAGTCTTGTGAGACTTACTGCACCGAGGTCTCTTTTTGAGCCTCACGCCAAAATTTTGGCTTTATTTATTATTCGGCGGGGCGAAAACAAAAATGGGGATAAAAATGGTGCACTTTTGTTTGGCCAACTAATTCCCCTTTCTCCCGAGCATGGCATTTCAGCCATTTTTTCTGTTTCTGGGTGGTAACATTTTTTGGGACGTTAAAAGTATTTTTTGTTTTTTTTTTTTTTTTTTTGTGAGAATTTGTGTGGCATTGTGGTTGGGGACAAAAAATTGTTTTTATGTTTAAAAAATTTAAAAAAAATGTGTGTGTGTGTGTGTGTGTGTGTGTGTGTGCGTCTGGCAATTTATTTGGCCTTAAAATGTGGACTAGAAAAAATTTTTGGCTAATGCGTGTGGCCTGTTGTGTATGTGGCACTAACAAATTTTGGCATTAACGTAAAAACGTAAAGACTAGGAAAAAAAATTTTTGACTAATATATAGAAGGGGGGAAAATGCACTTTTATTTACTCTTACAGTATTCTCTACAACGTTTTTTTTTGGATCTTAATGTGGGTTGTTTTTAAAATAGAGGATTTGCGGATTTTTGATTTTTTGAAGATTATGAGGATTTTTTATATTTTTAATTAGTTTTTGTTTAAATTTTTATAAATTGATTTTTCTAACCCCTTTATTTTTTTTAAAGCTATTTTTACTTATTTTTTGAAATCAATCAACAACCTATTTATGGCCATTATATAAAATTCATTAAAGCGCAATAGGCAAAACAAAAGAAAAGGAAAGTTGAAATTAGGTGTATACATGGTGGTAGCAGTAATCACATATCCTTCTATTCATTTTTAAAATGAAATTACCTTTTAAATTCTCTTTTTTAAAGATTTTATTTTTAAATGAAAATATTTATTTTAATTACCTTTTTTGTCTTTATTTGGGCGGAAAGCCCACCTGAGACCTTTAAAGGTTGGCTTCTTTCCCAACCCGGTCATTGCCTTGGATGTGATGGTTACTGTTATCACCCTGTCGAGTAGGTTTTTGAAGAATTTAAAATTGGAGATGGGAATATCCGTATATTGCCGAGCATTGTTTATAAATTTCAGTTTTTGTTCGTACTCGTACTTCGTACCAGCCTATTTTTCGAATTTTGGTACGAGTTTATAAACACTGTTGATGAGAATATAATTTTTGGAACATAATTATGGAGGGTTTTGGAAGGAAATAGGGATTTTTGTTTGAGTTTGAAACGTGGGATTTTTGGATAAACTATATTAAAGTGCATTTACAGTATGTACGAGCCTGTTTTGTGTCTTCCAACTCTACTCGACCAAGCGCCTACTCTGGCCTGTCCCTATCCCTGGTCTATAATGGTTATTGTGATTGTTTTTGGCGGGTTGAATTTTGTGGTTTTTGGAGTGTTTTTTGTTGTTGGGCTGCGCCTTCTGCGCTTGATTACTGGTCTGAATCGGCGGAGTGCGCCTCGTGGCATTCGTGCGCCTTTAGAGTCAGCCCGCCGCCTTCGGGACCATGGCGTCCGAATGCATGAGATCGACCTGCATTGGGCAGACAATTAAGAAAAAATATATATATTTAATAATTTATTTTAAATAAACAAGAAATATTTATTTTTAATTTTATTTATATAAATATATTTTTCTAAATAAACTCATAAAATTTAATACAGGCGAAAATTTTGAGAATTTTGGAAAAATCTTTAGTCCGGGGTCGGAAATCGGAATTATCGGAAATCGGAAGGAAAAACGTTGGAAATCGGAAGGAAAAAACGTCGGAAATCAGAATTCCGACCCTCAGCTCGTGACGAAGCCTAGGACCTCCAATTGTAGAGGGTAGCACGGGGGACTTGGGGATGAAACTAAGAAAACATCAAATTCCAATTAAAATGTTTATTTCCGAAAATAAAATATAAATATGAAGAAAAAAGGGGGCAGAGGGGTTCACGTCAGCATAGCGAGAAAATACAAAGGAAAGTGAAAGGGGAAGGAACGGGAATGGCACGCTAACAACAAAAGCCCTAAAATATTTATATCTCGGGAAAAATGGGTGGAGTTCATATTTAAAATCTTTCTTTCTCTACACTTTATTCTAGACCCACATACATAACTTTCTCTCTATCAAATACTCCCCCCCCCGTGCCCCTCTAATTACAGAATTTTCACAAATATCCCTCTCCCTATCTTCTTCCCAACATTTACCCCAAATATTAAAACACAAATTTCCCCAAACATTTTTTAGGACCAAAAAACAGGCTTTTGTGAATTGCTAGTTGAAACCCAATATGACAACCCCCGTTTAATGAGACCATTTCGAAAAGCAACATATTACGAAAAAATAAAATGCCGGACTTCCGTTGAAGGAGAAGAAGCAACAGACGAAGGACAACAACCTTTTGAATTTAATACTAGCAAAGGAAAAGATTTATTATTACAACAAACACCTTCTTCTCCTTCCTCTGTTGAGAGAAGGTTGTTAATGACTGGGGGAGGAGGAATAAAAAATGAAAATATTGGAAAATTAACGACAATTAATAATAATGAAGAAAATAATAACAAAAAAAGTGGTGAAAGAAATAATAAAATAAAAAATAATTTAAAAGAATCATCAGAGAAAATGATAGGCAAGTTTTCTTAAATTAATTGAAAATTAATTTATTTCTGCAAAAATATACATATAATTTTTGATTTTTGGTAAAAATAAGGAGAAAAAGAAAATTAATTTTTAAATGAAAGGCTAGAGGGGGACATTTGCGGAAATAAACTAAAAAAAAAGTAGGAATTTGGGAACAAACAGAAAAAAGCTTAACTAGCAAATAAACGGAATAATGACTCTGTAACATGATGTGGGTTAGGGGCCAGGTCCAAAAGAAAGATCGAGCCGGGCATCGAATTTTGGTCCGAAAAAGACTCGGCCGGGCCGGCCCGATAAAAATGACTCGAACGTCGGCCCGATTCGAAAACCCCAACCCTAATTAGATGCAAAGAGCCTCCCAAAAATGGGAGAGAGCGAAAAAATTTTTGGGAGGGAAATGATCAAACAAATGAATTTTTGCGTCTAAAATTCCCAAAATTTTCGCCTGCGGCACTGAAAAAGGGAAATTTATGTCTTGTTGGCCTTCCAAAATTCTCACAATTTTCGCCCAAATTTAAAAATTCCTCGTAGGCCCTAAACAAATTTTTTTTTAAATTCAAAAAAAAATTCCAAACAGGTTCAACAACTTCCCCTACCCCTTCAAATAAAGAATTAGAACGACAAAATCAAGAAAATGAAAGAAAAGCAGCCCTAAGGAAATTATCAAAGAAAATACATGAATTTAGCTTATTATTGAGAAGTAAATAAATTTTTTTATTAAATTTATATTTATTTAATTTTTAAAAAATAATAAATTTTTTTGGTCTCTAAAATTGTCTTTTGAGGGTTAAAAATGATTTTTAAAAAATCCAGAAAATAAGAAAAAGGGAAAAAATTTTTCTAAAAATTTGAAAAATGATGACAATTGATCCCAGTCTTAATTTATTGTCCAAAAAAATTTTAAAACCAAATTTAAAGCTATTTTTGGGTTCAAAGATGTTAAAAAACTCCTCATGATAAAAAATATTTTTCTTACTTTAAATGAAGGACTCCTTTATATAAATGGACTAAATGTCCACCTTATATCGGGTTTTCAAAATATCCTTCGGATAGGTCCGTTTATAGTCTGGGATGTCATGAGTTACCCGAAATCCGAAACTCGGACTTTTCTAGACCCAAAACCCGATCCTAAGAAAATTTTGAAAACTCGAACCAACTTTTTCCCAACCAGTACCATTTCTGCTTTATATGCCCCTTTATGTTCTTTTGCATAGTCCCCGACATAAACCCACACAAAAATTTTTTTTAGAATTTTTAAAAATATATAAAAAATTTTCCCAACCTTTTATCATTGTTTGGCGTTGTTGAGAATCAGCTTTATCAGTTTTTCGTTTCTTCCGACTATCCAAAGTGTCATCAAAAAATCCTTCCTCGTCTTGACGGTTTTGTGAAAATATCTAGAAAAATTTTTTCTAAAAAATTGCAAAACCTACTAGGGAAAAAATTTCAGGAAATTTAAAAAATGAAAAAAAAATGCTAACTAAAATCTAAAAAATTTATAAGCAGAAAAAAAACGCAATCAGAATAAAAAGAAACCTTCCCAACAAAAAACCCCCTACTAAAACCTTCCTTCCTAACAATTTTTTGGCATAGTTAGAAACTGTATAGTCAAAAATATATTGACAATTTTTGATTTTTTAACCCCAGAGTAACTCTTTTGGAGTTATAGGGCTTCAAATTGCCAATAAAACCAGGTCCAATTGCAAAACAAAATCCCCAGTCCAAAAATATTAAAAACCTCAGCAGCCTGGTTAAACATTGAAAGCTGATCCTCAGCAGTCGTTCGCTTCTCTTCAGCAAGCATATCGTCCAAACTTGATTGTTTTGAATATTCTTCTTCAAGTACACCCATTATTTGTTGTTTATTGTTGTTAGAATTGTCTGCCGTTTTATTTGACTAAAAAATAAAAAAATTAGAGTATTCTATACTTCTGTAAGTCGGCCTCAAGGGCGTAGCCACTTCTGGGGCTAAAGCCCCCCCCCCCTCCCCAAAATGGGGAAGGGGGAAATTTGAGGAGAGGATCGGGAAAAAAGTGAATTTTTGCCTATAACGTCTAACTTCAAAAAATTTACGTTCGAAACGCAAAAGCAAACGCCAAACCCAATTTTAGCGCCACCTGTTTGTCCTCAAAAAAGCTTCACTCAAATTAAAAAAACCTTATTTGAAGCAACTGCAGGTTTAGTCAATCCACTCTTTCTGTCCATTTCCATTAATATCACAGGTTTCTTCTCACCATTCTTTTCTTGTCCAGCTTCACCTTTTTTTGATTTAATTTCAATAATTCCTTCTTCAAGTCTTCTTTTTAATTTTACTACTTTTTCCTAAAAATTTAAAAATAATTTGGATTAGGGTTAAGCAACAAATTTAAAAGTGACCTCGAAATTATACGAAGAAAAACACGAGCTTTTTCATGGGGGTACAGCCCAAAACTACGCGACCGAAACTACGCAGGCCAAAACTACGCAAGGCCAAAACTACGCAAAACTATTTAGTACATTCAAATTGAAAATCTGCTGTTAATCAATAGATCACTTTCTGATGATCACCCTTGATCAGTTGATCACTCTCTGATGATTCTTTCTTCGGAATACGGAAAATTGTTTCCTGAAAATCCGGAAAATTCAGGAAAATCTGTACTATTCCGGAATCATTTTCCTGAAAATAATTTCCGTAATTCGGAAAATATTTTTCCGGAAAATAATTATTTTCGGAACTCGGAAAAATTCAAACGGAGCCGGTCCGGCACGAGCATGGAATTCAAAGTCCGGTTTTCGGATCAAGAAACTGATTTTGCCGGACATTACTAAATAGTTAGTTTTGCGTAGTTATGGGCGTGCGTAGTTTCGGTCGCGTAGTTTTGGTCGCGTAGTTTTGGCCCGCGTTGTTTTGGGCGTGTCCCTTTTCATGGAAATAATGAAAAGATATAAAAGCTCTTGGCCCCTCTTAAATTAAATTTTTTTATTGAAAAAGGGGATGGTAAGGGGTCCAGCGTTGATTTACGGTCTCCTAATACAACACTTTTTCGATTTTCGGGATAAAATCCGCGGATTAGAACCATAAAACTTTATTACAAATTAGTGAAATACACAGATTTTGTAAATTCACAATTTTGCTTGGTACTAGATCAAAATTTTGCTTCTTAAAGGATGTCAACCCAGAGGTGTTTCGAACAAAAAAATTCAAAATCTGTAAAATTGGTCGAGAAACAGCTCCCGTCACAACTGAATAGAGATCGGCCCGGGTCTGGACCAAGGCCTGGGTTTTTCCTGTAACCAGAGTCCAGGCCTAGGCATTTTTTGATCTTCCTGGGTTTTCCTAGGCCTGGATTTTTCCTGGACTACAGGCCCGGAACCTGGCCCAATCTCGATCTATAAGATAGAGGTCGGTAAAATCGCCTTCCCGGGATCCCGGAACGGGATTGAGTTTAAAAATTTTGAACGGGAAGGGATCCCGCGGGACCCATAAAATCCCGTACCGTGCCGAATTCTACTATAAGACACTAACATTTTCAAAATAAAAAGAAACCTTGTCTCCCTTCAATTCAGCTTTAATAATACTTTTTTTTTTTTTTTCTTTATCGAACACAAATAAATAAATGTGAAACAATAAAATAAAACTCCTGGATCCACAAGGATCACTTATGGAGAGGTAACATATAAAAAAAATCAAATACAATACAATTATACAGTTAAAAGAAAATTTTAGTTAAAAAAAAATTAAATAAATGGACTCCACAGAAACAAAACTAAATGTAAATTAAATAAATAAAAGTGGATATCATAAAAATATATATGTAATTACGGTAAAAAAATATTTGTATCAAAATTAATTTACTATTTAAAGATAAGTATGTTTAATAAAGAAAGTGAACCTTTAGACAAGGATTTTATTATTTTTTTTTGTTTTTTTATTATTACACTCCATTAATTCGTTACTCATAAATTAGGGTCTTCTGTGATTAATATATTGTCTAAAAATTTTTTAAATTGAGGAATGGTATTGATTTTTTCGATTTCATTTTTTGGAAGTTTATTCCACCTATCTATCACTCTATGTGAAAAGAAATGGTTATTCTGAGCTTGTTTCTTAAATATTTGATATCTATGCAAGCGCGGATTATTTCTATTAGGTTTAGAGAACATTTGTTCTGGTTTTATTTTATAGAAACCCTTTATTATTTTGAAGGTTGTCATAAGATCTGTTCTTATACGACGGATATTAGTTGGGGGAAGACTGCATCTTTTTAGTCTATCGGTGTATTCTATTTTTTGGTATTTGAATTTATATCTTAGAACTTTTCTTGTAAAGCTTCTTTGTGGTTTCTCTAATTGTTTGTTGAGATATTCTAGTTTAGGGCTAAAACTTTCAGTGGAATACTCCATAATTGGTCTTACGTATGTTTTGAATGCTTTTACATATGTTTCTATTGGTAATGTTTTGGGTAATATTCTTAGAATATTATTTAGCCTTATAAATGAGGACTTAGTAATTTTTGCTACATGTTGATCAAATTTAAGTTTGTTATCAATATATATACCTAGGTCTCTTATATTATTAACTTCCTCGATTTTTTCCCCATTTATGGCATAATTAAACTTAATTTTGTTGTATATTTTTAGAACCTTTACTTTTGTGATAGAGAATTTAAGTTTATTCTTTTCAGCCCATAGACATGCATTGTCTATAGCCTCCTGTAATTGTATACAGTCATTTTCTGTCTTGATTTCTGAGTATAGCTTAAAATCATCTGCATATAGTTTTACTTTTATATTTGTCGGAATGTTTTTGGGTAGGTCATTTATAAATATTAAGAACAATAATGGTCCCAACACCGTCCCTTGTGGGACACCTGTTTTTGGCAGAAATGGTTCAGAAAAATGTTCACCTATTTTTACAGTATGAGATCGATTTGTGAGAAAATTTGCTATCCATCTAATTGTTAACCTATCTATTTTTATTTCACATAATTTTCTTATAAGTATTTCGTGATCTACACTATCAAAGGCTTTTTCAAAATCAAAATAAATGACGTCTGTGCCTAACTTCCTATCAAGTGAGTTGTACCAATCTTGCATTGATGATAAAAGTTGGAGTGTACAAGAGCTTTTAGGTAAAAACCCAAATTGCTCTTCAGCTATTATTTTATGCTTGTTAAGGTGTTCTAATATGTTATTCGCTATCAGACGCTCAAAAATTCTACAGATTGGGGATGTTAATGCGATTGGTCTATAATTTTTAGGATCGTTTAAGGAACCCTTCTTTTTATATATAGGCAGAATGTGTGCTTTTTTCCATAATTCAGGAACAGTTCCGGTTTTAAACGTATTGTTATATAAGATTGAGAGTGGGAGAGCCAAGGGGGTAGCACATTTTTTTATAAAATATTGATTGATATTCTCAGGGCTATGGGATAATTTATTTGGGAGCTTTTTTAATAATTTTTCTATTATATATGGTTCGAAAATATTTTCTCCTTGATATTCATCCCCAGATTTGAGGCTCGCTTGTTTATTTTTTCTATCTCCACTAACTATTTCGTCAAAAATTTCTCTAAATTTATTTGCTTTGTCTGTGTCAGATGTTATTGGGTCACTTTCTTCAGATTCCTTAAGTATAGGTATACTAGAGAAGTTAAAACGATTTTTCTTTATTAGTTTATGTATTTCCCTTATATGCCCAGATCCTATCTTCTTAGACAGATAATTGTTTTTATGTTTCTCTATTTGTAATTTACATTTGATTTCAAGGCTTTTATAGGTATCTTTACTAATTGCACCTAATTTCAGCTTTTTCCATGCAACAGCCTTTTGTTGGATGATTTCTCTAATTTCCTTAGGGTATTTCATGGGTATTTTTTCGCTAAATTTTTTAGATGGGATAAATTTTTGGATTGTTTGGGTTATTATGGAATTTAATATGTCAGCTATTTCCGAGGGATTTTTGTTATTGAATATATTGTACCAATCATATTGAGCTAAATACCAATTTATTATTTTATATTTTCCTTTCTTAAATAATAATACTTTTCTTTTCTCTTTAGATTTTACTTTTTCGATAGGAAAATTTACTTCAAATACTATAGGTTTATGGTCACTCACAACTAAGTCATCTATAATTTTATATTTTTCGATTAATTGCCTATTTTGAAGAATTAAGTCTAGAGTATGGGAAGTATTGTACATTGTTGATTCCCTTATAACCTGATTTAAATTTAGTTTATTTATTGTATTATAAAAATATAAGCTCTGTTTATCTTTTGGAAGTGTAAAATCATGCCAATTTATTTTTGGAAGGTTTAAATCCCCTAATATAATATTTGAAAGTTCATTTTTGTACTTTTTCTTTATTATTCCCCAAAATTTTTTATCGTCTGTTAATTTTGTATTTGGCGGTCTATATATTAAGTGGAATCTAATCCTTTTAAATTCAGAATATATATCAAGGGTAAGAAGCTCATGACTAAATTCGGAGATTGAAAGAGTTGGAACATATGTAATTTTTAATTCCTTTTTATAAACTACGCCTACGCCGCCTCCTCTTGATTTTGCTCTATCTACTCTTAATAAATTATAATTTTCAGAAATAATGAGGGATTCGGTAGATATTTTATCAGTTAACCATGTTTCAGCTAGAAACGCTACATGAATATCGTTTTTAATTAAATAATTTTCTAGTTCAACTAATTTATATGCGACTTTTTCAGAATTAATGGAGCGTATATTTAAGAGTAAACAATTTAAATTTTTTATTTTTCTGTTATTTTCTTGAGTATTTTTCTGTGAGGTCCTTAAATCCTAGTCCAAGTTCACTTGCTTTTTATAATAAATTTTAAGATTACGGTAACAAGCTGTGCCATTTCCATGTTTTGCATTAATTTCTTTAACCTGTTGTTTGAGGTAATTTTGTAGTTGTAGTTCAGGTGGGGTTAAGTCCCTTCTTGCGAAAGGACTATGCCCACCTAAGGTAGGTTTGTGTATTGTTCTATATTGATTAATAAATGAATGTGCGGCAGCTGGAGTCGAAAATTTAACTTTGATGATTCGATGATAATTGTTTTGCTTCTTGATCCCGTGTCGTTTAACTTCGAAATTTTTTGCTTCCTTAAAGTTTTTGTTGTTTATTACTATTTGAACATTTCTTTCTATGTTCTTTAAGTCTTCTTCCTCATTTTCCAATTCTGGAAATCTTTCAATGACTGCGTAAAAACTCTTCTTTTTATAAAGTTCTTTCAAATTTTCATCAAATACGGGCTGTTGAAGATGTTCAATTGTCATTGCAGCTTGTTTAATTTTTGGTGGCATTAAGTTTGGGGGGCAACCCCATCGAGAAGTTGATTGTTGTGTTTGGGAAGGGAGTTGGTTGTTGTTGTATTTCTGATGTAATTGTTCAAATAATGTTTTAATTGTTGTTTCAATAATGGGTGTCAGAAGTTGGACAACATTTTGGGTGATTTGCTCAAGTTGTGTTTGTGTTAAAATAGGTGTTTTATCAACTTCGATATCAGAACTAATCGATTCATCGCGAAGTCTTTTATGATTTCCCATGAGGATTATTTTATTTGAAAATATTTATTGAGGAATTTTTTCGTATTCCTTTCTTCGGAATACGGAAAATTGTTTCCTGAAAATCCGGAAAATTCAGGAAAATCTGTACTATTCCGGAATCATTTTCCTGAAAATAATTTCCGTAATTCGGAAAATATTTTTCCGGAAAATAATTATTTTCGGAACTCGGAAAAATTCAAACGGAGCCGGTCCGGCACGAGCATGGAATTCAAAGTCCGGTTTTCGGATCAAGAAACTGATTTTGCCGGACATTACTAAATAGTTAGTTTTGCGTAGTTATGGGCGTGCGTAGTTTCGGTCGCGTAGTTTTGGTCGCGTAGTTTTGGCCCGCGTTGTTTTGGGCGTGTCCCTTTTCATGGAAATAATGAAAAGATATAAAAGCTCTTGGCCCCTCTTAAATTAAATTTTTTTATTGAAAAAGGGGATGGTAAGGGGTCCAGCGTTGATTTACGGTCTCCTAATACAACACTTTTTCGATTTTCGGGATAAAATCCGCGGATTAGAACCATAAAACTTTATTACAAATTAGTGAAATACACAGATTTTGTAAATTCACAATTTTGCTTGGTACTAGATCAAAATTTTGCTTCTTAAAGGATGTCAACCCAGAGGTGTTTCGAACAAAAAAATTCAAAATCTGTAAAATTGGTCGAGAAACAGCTCCCGTCACAACTGAATAGAGATCGGCCCGGGTCTGGACCAAGGCCTGGGTTTTTCCTGTAACCAGAGTCCAGGCCTAGGCATTTTTTGATCTTCCTGGGTTTTCCTAGGCCTGGATTTTTCCTGGACTACAGGCCCGGAACCTGGCCCAATCTCGATCTATAAGATAGAGGTCGGTAAAATCGCCTTCCCGGGATCCCGGAACGGGATTGAGTTTAAAAATTTTGAACGGGAAGGGATCCCGCGGGACCCATAAAATCCCGTACCGTGCCGAATTCTACTATAAGACACTAACATTTTCAAAATAAAAAGAAACCTTGTCTCCCTTCAATTCAGCTTTAATAATACTTGCACTCAAATTATTTCTTTCATCGTGAGTCATTTGTCTATATTCCTTCTCAGTTCCTCCTCCAGAAGTACTCGCCTCCATAACTTTTTGATTGCCATAAAATTCATTTTGAGATTTTTGACTAGCCCGAACAAAATCTTTCCCAGCAGCAAAGGTAGGGCCTAAATTTCGGGCTAAATGGGGGTCTATTGGTTTGGCTTTGACTGCTTCTTGTGAATAAAAATCTTCTTCTTCGTCATCGTCTTTAGGTCTACGAAGTAAATATGTACGCTTCATACTGAAAAATATAAAAATTAAAATTAAAGCAAAATGTCTCCAAAAAATCGAAAAGTAGGGAAAATAATAGAAGTCGGTGCGGGACGGGATCCCGCGCGGAATTTTGGGGGAAAAATTTTTAGAAAAAATCCTGCATGCGAGAAATAAGAAAAAAAAGTCTAGAAAATAAAGAAAAAATAAAAATATTTTTTATTTTTAGCCCAATTGACTGTTACCACTTTGATATTTGAAAGAAAATTTCAAAGTGTCAAAAATTAATTTTTACAAAATCCCAAAATTAAAAATGGTAACCGTCAAAATCTATCGGGAATCTTGTTCGGCAAGACAGATTTGCGAGAAAAAAAGATTTGCGAGCAAATCAAAAAAAGTGGGTACTTATTTAGTATCCCTCCCCCCGTCAGTTTTTTCGAAAAATATGTAAAAATGGTCAGTAAAATGGCATCAATGACGATTGGGCAGCCGTACAGTTCACCAAAAGACGATTCACCATACGGACGACTCACCGAAAAATATAGAGCTCTTTTTACCTTATGTTGTTGTTTTTCGTATTTTTGAAAAACTGCTCGCAAATTGCTCGCAAATCTTTTTTTTGATTTGCTCGCAAATCTTTTTTTCTTTAATTTGCGCCAATAAATTTTATTGGCGCCATTTAATTTGCGCCAATAAAAATTAATTGTTTTTCGATAAAAAATAGGTTGTATATTTACACAAATGAAAATTAAATTTAAAAAAAATAACGAAAGAAAAAAAATAAATTTAAAAACAATTTTCGTATTTAAACAATGCTCTGTTTTGAGGCTAAAGGGGTTTTATCGTCCCTTTTCTTTCTATCATTAAAATTATTTCCTGTTGTTGGAATGCGTAATGGACGGCCCAATCCTAGACCTGATCTTTGCCTTATTTCAAATCTCCGTTTAGGAGGGCTACCTTCTGGACTTGTTGTTGAAGAATCCCCACAATAATTTTCAATTTCCTTAAAAATAAAATTTTTTTTTGTTAATTTTCTAATCTACTGGCCATAGAAAAAAAGAACAGATATTTTGTATCTGTCAGTAGGTAATTTACTGAGTGTGTATGAGTCCCAATATTAGCTCAGAATTTAGAGATCGGCCTGGATCTGGATCCAAATTAGAGTCTCACCGGAAGTTCCGGTTCCGGGAACCGGAACTCAAATTGGATCCGGTTCCGATCAAAATTTCGGTTCCGCTGAAACACTAATCCAAACCTTAATCTTTATTAGGGTTGCCGTTTTCGAGTCGGGCCGACGTTCGAGTCATTTTTTCGGACCTCATTTTTATCGAGTCGAGCATCGAGTACTTTTTCGGGCCAAAATTCGACGCTCGACCGGACCAGGCTCGGACCGGGCTGGCAACCCTAATCTTTATATAGAGTCAAGCTCAAGGCATTTTCCAGTGTTCCTTGATTCCCCCTTAACTCAAAGTCAATAATCTGGTCACGATCCTCAACCAAAACCCACGAATCAAGGTTTTTTTCAATCAATCACCTATCTCTATTAAAATTTGGTCCAAATTTCGAAATGAACAAATTCTGGGCTAATCATCGGAATTATGTCACCACACTCGATTACCTATCTAAAAACCTCAAAAATATCGAAAGGACTCTTGTGGATTTTTCTAAGGACCAGTAAACTAAAAGATAACAAAAATTTTTTTTTACTTGTTCTCTTTTATGCCTTCCTGGTGAAAGTGAAGAAATTTTATATTTGGAATGGCCAAATTCCTTTAAAAATTGAATAAAATTTTCAAAATTCCTTTAAACAAAACAACATACAGGACTACTTTCCGATGTTGTTTGTGGTGGACTACTTCCATATCCCCCTCTACCCCCACCATCACCAAAACCAGGGGGCATAGTTCCACGTCCACTTGTTGTTGAACCACCTTCATCACCACCCCCACTTATTCTCGTTAATAAATGAGGGGAACGATAATAATCACTATAATATTGTTGTTGATCTAATGTTGGTTGGTCATATCTTTGAAAAAAAATTCGAAAAATTCCATCATAAGTCCCATACACCAAGTCCCAACAAACAATGTGTCATTCAAAAAAGCTCGCCAAGCAGAGCTGAATGACACTAAAATTAGGCTGGGAACTCAACTATGACCCTAGTTATGGTCTCATAATTAGTGCCCGGCGCCGGACCGGATTTTTCCGGAGTCCGGATCCCAAATCCGGGGTTTTCCGTGGTCTCCGTATTTTTCCTGACCGAATTAATCCGGAAAAATCCGGCCGTATCCGGTCCGGTTCAAGTTACAAATCCGGAATCCGAGTCCGGCAAAATCGACTTTGCCGGGCACTACTCACAATGGTCAAAAAATGTTAGAGGGGGACTAAGCTGATTTTTGGGGTGGAAAAATCTTTTTTCCCTTACATTTTAGGGACTTGTTCAAATGCCGACGCAAATTGTTGTTTTCTTCTTTTCTGTATAGCTGTCAAATTTGGATGAGGTATTTTAGAGGAAATTCCAGCCTTAGAAGAAGTTGATGCAGAGGAATCATGCCCAGAAGATGAAAAAGAAGAGGAAGAATGTTGAGGGGGTGGAGGGGGAGTATAATGAAATATTTTAGCCATTTCTTTTTGTTGGGCAAAATCGTGTTCAAATTTTGGGGAAAATATTGCTGGGGGTGTTGGTTGACGAGAATTACGACGTTGTAAAAATTGTAAGGAAGATGAGGGGGGAGGAGGTAAATGAGAGTGACTAGGAGTGCTGTAATATTGTTGTTGGTGTGGAGGTGTTGATGATTTTGTTGAAAAACTTTTCTTTCGTTGATTTAGTATTGTCTCATCAGGTATTATTGGAGAACACATTGCTGCAGCATAACTTTAGTTGAAAAAAATTTTTAATGATAAATTTGATTAGTATTAGTAAAGCAGCTGGGCTATACGCTATTTCTCTTCTTTAGCTAGTGCAAAAGGTTATTCGGCGGCTGGGAGCGAACCAGCATCTTCAGTAGACCGGGCTGATATGTTAACCATTACACCACGCCGCCTACTGCACAGCCTTAGGAATTAAATAGCTATATGCTTTACATAATATGTATAAGCAGGCAAATTCGAAAATTAAGGTCGATATCGGTGGATTCAATCACTTGATCTCTCTCAATCCCTTTATCCCCCCTAATCCCCTGATAACTTGAATCCTCTCAATCAATTCAGAACCCCTTCTATAGCGTGATATTTATCTTCTTAATCCTCAACAAATATAACTGAAGAATTTGGTAAAAACGGCAACCCAATCAAGAGAAATTTGAAGAAAAATGAACCCCAAATAAAAATAAAAGGATTATGGGATCAAATGTCATCTACAACCGAAAACCAAAGAATACCTATTATAGGGTAACAATCTTCATAAAAAATTTAAAAACACCTGCTATAAGGATTGGCATATTGTAATCTAGGATCTGAACGTTCACTAATTGAAGTAGTATTTGTAGTAATTGAAGAAGCCGTTTCTGGCGTCTTATTATTTTCAAATGACCCTTCTTCTTCAAACATTTCAGATGCTTGTATGGGTCTAAAATTGCCAATTGGAGTGCTTGGTTGTTCAAGTAACAGAGACAAATCACCATTTAAAATTAAATTTTCCCCCTGGGATCTAATGTCATCCTGGGATCTAATGTCATCATGGGATCTAATGTCACCTCCTCTTCCTCCCTCACCCCCATTTCTTTGTTGAATAAACAAAGGTGCTTGGTGTCCATAAGTTAAAGTTGTTGGCTTCCGTCTAGGAATTAATGGAGGCAGACTTTCAGGGTTCTGTTGTCCTTCATATTCTCTAGTAATAGGTAAAGGATGTCTTTTGTCAATTGAAAGACGTGCCAATTCTTCAGAAGGGAATAGAGTAACATGTCTACCGCCATTTGGAGAGAGAGGGGAACTTTCAGAAACATGCTCTCTTTCAAGTGAAATCCTTTAAAAAAATTTTCAAATTTTCCAAAAAACTTGAAATCACCTTTTTTCTTGTCCATTTAATGAGCCTTGTCGTTCTTTTTCAACCTCTTTTTGTTCTTCGTCTATTTGGTTATATTGAGGTAGAGCAAAATTTATTAAATTTGTTGTTTGTTGCTGTGGTTGTTGACGAACCCAACTTCTTTGAGAACCCGTCCCTATTGAGGAACTGCTACTACTACAAGAAACATTTGGAGGGTGTTCTTCATACAAATCAGCCAATCTAAAATTGAATAGGAGGAAATGAACGTTCTTGTGGGTAATATAGAGGTTGGAAACTTGACTTGAAGGATACTTAGTGGCGATAAGTACAAGGCTCTGTATTTCTTGCTTACCATAATTCTGAGTGAGTAGAGCTTTCTAGAGATCGAGATTTTTGAAAAGCCTGAGCCTGTAGTCCAGGAAAAACCCAGGCCCAGGAAAAACCCAGGAAGGTCAAAAAATGCCTGGGCCTGTCCTCTGGGTACAGGAAAAACCCAGGCCTTGGTCCAGACCCAGCTCGATCTCTAGAGCTTTCTATCTCCATAAAGGGCTTTTTTGGAATACAATGAACCTATCCCAAGGGAATAGAAAGCTTTAATCATCTAGATTTATAGAAGATGCACAATACCAGGTCATAGGTTGAAATATAAGAGCCTGTACCTATCGCCATAGAATATCTGCTCATGACTTTCTCCTTTTAAGAAAAAGGGGAAAAGAAAATGTGGGGAGACAAGAACTGTGCGCCAAAATTTTCGCTCGGCTCGCAACGCCAATTTTTTTAAAATTCTTAAAACACGCCAAAATCGGGGCGCACAGCCAAAAATGGACGCCAAAACGCCATGGCGCACAGCCCTTGATAAGTACCCCAAAAACAACTAAATTTCCCTACTTATTAACAATAATGTTAGGTGTTTGTTGTTGTTGATTACTAATTCGACTACAACTACTATTACTTCCTTGACTTAAAGCTGAAGGTAATCTACTTGTATCTTCAAAACTGTCATTTTCCCCACCAATTAAAATTCCATTTAAATATTTTTTTCGAATATCAATTTTGTTGTTGTTTGTATTTTCTTGTAATATTTTTGGTGGTAAAATTGTTTCATCTTCAACATCACCCACAGGCTGTTCTTCCTCTTCTTCACCAGAAGGAACTGAATATTCCGCCTTAAATTTAATAAGGATTTTTGAGGAGAGGGATTAAGAGGATGAGGGATTAAGAGGACCAGAGGAGAGGGATTAAGAGGATTTTCTATATTTCATCTAGTTTCAATCCGCACGGTTCAGTCCCCCCTCCCGTATATGCCTCGGTTCATCCCAACGGAAGAAAATAGAGGGATTAGAAGTAGTTAAGAGTGTATTTAGGGAATAAAGGGATCTCTAGATCCTCAAATCCCCTGAATAGATCAGGGGATTCATGCTGGTAGAAACAATGCTAAGGATTTTAATCCGTAGCGACATAGCTGCAGATAGGGTAGCTGCAGATAAAAAAATCTGCAGATAAAATCCGTAGTAACAATGCTAAGAATATGTAGCTGCAGCTACGGATTTTTTTATCTGCAGATACATAGCTGCAGATAGGCAAAATATGAGTATATTTTAAAATTTAAATTCGCGCCAAAAATTGATTTTTTTAATTATAAAAAATATGAGCCATTTATAAAATAATTTTTACTTTTTATTACTTTTTTTCTTTTTTTTATAAATCTTTTCTTTTTATTTTTTATATGTGATTAAAATATTAAATTCAGGAAGATAATTTTTCATCTATCTTTATTAAAATGGTATTCACACCAGAAATGACTAATAGGCTTCTCGAATTAATCCAAGCTAATAAAGAAAATCTTTTTCCTGGATCAAGAAATGCCGATGCTAGTAAAATTCAAAAAGAAGCCTGGGCCGAAATCACAAATATTTTAAACAACGAGTTTATTAACGATGTCCCTGTGGGTGGTATGAAAATAATACAAGTGCAGACAAGGTGGAAAAATTTACGTCAAAATGGAAAGGAAGAGGCTCAAAAAAATAAAAAGTTTGATTTTATTTCACTAGTCTTTTATTTTAATAAATTTTAGGCATAAAATGGCAACTGGGGGAGGGCCTTCTTCAAGTATTTCTGGGACTGCACAAAAAGTAATAGAGATGTTTGGAACATCTGCTGCTTTCTCTGGTGTACCTAGAGGTTTTGAATCTGGAATTTCTCGTGGTGAAGTACTCCAGATGATGGAAGATTTAGGGGACGATGATTTAGAAAATGAAGAAGCAGATTTGTTTGAGCTGGAACAGATGGAGACTCCAAATAGTGGTAATATTAAAAAGGCAGGTTTTTTTGAATTTTGAATTGTTAAGACCAAAAAATGTCAAAATTAATTTTAAATTTAAATCATTAAATTTTAATTTATTTAATTTTTAAGCGCCGACATTCATGTGACACCCCAACAACTTCTAGAATTCCAATTCGTCCAAAAGCATTGGAAATCGAAGATCTCAAATTAAAGGTCCTTAAAGGCGAGATGGAAAGAATCGAAATGCAAAAAGAATATTTAACAAAAGCAAACAAATTTATGGAAGAAGGAATTGAATTTTTTAAATCAGGCCGAAAATTTTATGAATCGTAACATGTTTGACTAATTTTATGAAATTTATTTTTGAATAAATGATTAAATGTATATTTAATTTTTAATTTACGTTTAATAAAATGTTTGAATATTTTAAATTTTTTAAATATTTGTATTATTTTCAGAATGGCTTTTGTATGTTTTATGCCTTTTGAAGAAAAGGATGATGACAGAATCAACGAAATGAAAAAATTTATTTGAGAAGAAATGATTTATTAAATACATTTTCGGATGAGGATTTACTAAAAAGATTCAGATTTAATAGACGAGGAATTAAGGTTTTATTTTATTTAATCAAATTTTGATATTAAATTTAGTATATTTGTGATATTGTCCGGCCTGAAGTGGAACCGAGAACCGGTAAATCTGGAGCTTTATCAACTGAAATGCAAGTTTTGGCAACCTTAGGATACTTAGCTTCGTCTACTTTTCAAATATGGTGCAGTGACATTCTAGGAATTTCACAAAAGTCAGTTTCAAACTCGATTCGTCGCGTGACGAGAGCACTCTGTTTAAAGGCTGGAGATTTTATCTTCTTTGAGGAGTATGAACAAGTAAAAACTTTTAAAAATTTTTTCAAATCATTTAAATTCAGGCGAGGAATAATACTATTCCTGCCTTTAATGCTATTGCCGGTATGCCTAATATTGTTGGATTGATTGATTGCACACATATCCCAATCCTTACCCCTTCAGAAAAGCAGCATGGAAGAGATTACTACAATAGAAAGGGTTGGTCAAGCATCAATGTGCAAGGTCAGTTTATTTTTATCTATGATTCATTAAACAAGTATTTTAGCAGTTGTTGATAATAAAGGACGTTTTCTAAACATCAATTGCCGTTGGCCTGGCAGCTCTCATGACTCGTTTATTTTAAGGCACTCGGAGGTGTGGAACAGTTTTGAGCGTAGACAATTACGAGGAATTTTGTTAGGTATTTATTCTTATTCGTTTTTTTGAAAAATTATTAAGGTGATAGCGGTTATCCATGCCGTAAGTGGTTGCTGACACCTTTTCTCAATCCTACAACAGCTGCCCAACAACGATTTAATGCTCGCATGTCAGGACGCGTGTCATTATTGAACAGACTTTTGGAAGATGGAAGAAGCGTTTCCATGCCCTACAAACACCTATACGAATTAAACTGGAAAATATTGGAATGTTTATAATGGCCGCGGCAGTTTTACATAATATTGCTGTAGCAGAAATTATACCAAATTTTGATGATGAAAATTTAAACGATGATCAGCCAGAAATTCAAAACGATTTAAATGAGAATAACATTGATGGATTTGGGATTAGGTCAAATATAGCACAGAATTATTTTAATTAAATTTTCAAAATTTTTGAAATTTATGAAATTTATTTTTTTAATGAAAAAATGTTTAGAAATGAAAATTAATTTATTTTGAACTAAATTCGTTTTATTTTGAATTTTTAATAATTTTTTAAAATTTATCATAATTTTTTAAAAATTTAAAATAATGCAACTATCCACCTAAATAGGAGGCTAGCGATTTTATCTGTAGCTACCCTAGCCGATACCCTATCCGCTACCCTATCCTTAGCATTGTTACTATGGATAGGTATCTGCAGCTAAAGCTACCGATTTTTTTGTTCTTTAGCTGCGGATAGTACTACGGATTTTAATCTTTAGCATTGTTACTACGGATTTATCTGCAGCTAGCGATTTATCTGCAGATAGTTAGCATTGTTTCTACCAGCATCAGAGGATTAAGCAGGATTTTGAGGATTTCGAGGAGAGGGATCGAGGGAGGGGATCCAAAGGATTAAGAGGGACTAAGGATTTTTAGGAGATATCGAGATTTTGGAGGACTAAATGGTATACTGTGATTTATGAGGATTAAGAGGATATATGTAGATTGATATCTGGGGATTAAGAGGGATATAAAAGGACCTCTTCAAGCACAACAGATTGTTGTTTAGTTTCCAATTTTTCTCTTCCTTTAGTTTTTCTTCTCCCATTTAACAAAAGTGGTTGTTGTTCTCTTTCTTCTTCTCTTCCCTCCTCCTCCTCTTCAATTTTTCTTCTTCCTTTTTCCATTTCATTTTCTTTCATTTGTTCACGCAATCTTGCTTCCAATTTTGCCGGATCTGTCCACCCAATACACAAAAGAAACCGATCTTTCCACGTTAATTGCAATGAAGGTCTCTTCATTATTTCTTTTAAATTTTGTTTTTGTGAATGTTTTGTTGAACTTTTTGTTGCTGATGAACTTTTTCGACGTCGTTGTTGTTGTGCTGCTGCACTTGAACGACGACTTGCCTTGAATAATGTATTTTTAAATTGAAAGAAATTATTATCGCAAGGCTGGGATCAGCCTTGAATGAAAGGTGAAGAGCAATAGTAACTCTAGTTAACAGACGAACGCCACAAACGGATCAAGCTATAAGCCGTCCATATCTAATCTTAACATCGCCAAAAAGTTATCATTGGGAAGCGATTAGGAAGTAAGCTGGTACATAATGGGATCTAATGGATATATCCTATCCTCTAATGGGATAGGCCAAGGCAGATTCACTTCTTCATTCATTCAGCTTAGGGTTGCCGAGCGGCCTATCCATCGTGTCTTATAGGGAAATCGACTCACTATACTCTTCATTTGCGTGCAACTCCCGTATTTCCTATACTCCGTGGAGTTTACTCCTGATTGCAACATGCGCGACGCTGTTCAAAACATCAACTCCACAACAAGGCACTGGAAAACTTTATTAAAATATCTCAAACCCCTTGTTGTGTACTTGCATTACTCCTCTTTCTTCTAAATATCATTGCCTCAGCATGGCCATGTACGATTTCGTCGTCATCTTCTTCATCCTCATCATCTTCTTCATTTTCTTCATCTTCATTTTCATCTACCGATGCCAATGAAGGAAGAAATCCGGCATGACGAAGTGGAGACTTTGATGGGGAACTTCCAGAAGAATCGTCCTAAAAATGGAACAAATGTCTCAAATCTTATCGCCCCCTCCCCTTCCACGTCAATTTTTTGTTTAAGATGTACAAAATGGTCAGTAAGTCCATAAATCAATATAACTCATCGAGCTGAGTCGAATGGAACCTGTACAGTGCACGGAAATATCATTGAGTTATATGGGTTCAAAAATGTGGATAAGCATATGCTAGGGGCTCAAAATGGTCAAACTTTTGAGGTAAAAGAAAAATAACCGAATATTGTCGAAGAATAGGAGATCGTCGTTTTGGTGTCAAAAAAGGTGTTAACAAAAAATCCTTGTCTGTCCCAACAACTTGATCACCACCCCCACTTCCTCCTCCTCCCGTTCCCCCATGCCAACTTTTTCTTACTCCATTTGTTTTTGCTGTTCCATTGGAAAAGAATAAAGGACCACCTCCATTTTTAGATTCTTCTTTTTTACCCTCCCCTCCCTCTTCTTCCTCATCATCATCTACTACTCTTCCCCCATTTATTTTCCCTCCATTTGTCCCCCCTCCATTTGTACTTTTTCGGCTTTCCCCACTAGGCCTGTGTTTATGAGAAATTGCCAAATGTTTGCCTTTCGCCAATTCAAAAATTCGACGTTTTTCTTCTGTTCTTTCCAGGGTTAATTGTTTATTTAAATCTGAATTTGCTGCTCTTAAACCTTTAAAAATAATTTTTAATGGTTTTTGTAAATAAAATAACCGCTAACGAGAAGAACCAAAAAATATATAACAAGCACCAGGATGAGGAAAACCTAATGGAAAATTTTTTTCAAAATAGAAAAAATAATTAAAAATTAAGAAGGATTAAGAAGGACAAGAAGGACAAGCCTTTGGAAAATTAAGAAGGACAAGCCTTTGGTCAAATAAGCTCAAAAATTATGTTCCGAGGACTTTACAACTCAGTTTTTAATGCATTCATATCTCGGCCCTCTCGTGCTTATTTGCATATTTGTGCATATTCTGGGAAATTTTGCAAATTTTGAAGCAGATTTTTGGCTTTTCGGTGCTTTAGGGCTCGGTTTTATGCGCATATTTGGCGATTTTCAGTGCATATTTTGGACAACCCTATTTATAATATACATATATTGAAGGCTTTTATAAATTGAAAGATTGTTTAGAAAAGCTGTCAACAGGTTTTGGTCAAGAAAGAAATTTTTTAAAAGCCAGTGGTTAGTCATTTGTTAATTTTTTTAGTAAAGAGTAAATGAGTAAGAAATGGAGACTTATGTTAACAGATCAAATGGCTTTTTTATTGCCAAAAAAACAAAAAAAAATTTCTTTCGTTTTTTGAAAAAATTTTAAAAATAAATAAAAATTATGGTACTTTAGCATACCGGAGTTTTAGTTTCGACCCCAGAAGTGTGCTTACTCCCCCCTATGGTAAGCACACTTTTTATCTCTTTTTTATCTCGACCTACAGGCATCTCCAGAAAAAAGATAGGTAACAGCTACTCAGCTCGTCGAGGCGAATCGAATGGTATGGGTTTTGTATCGAAGTTAAAAACCGGTATACTATATCCAAAATTATTTATATAATACTTACAGGAAAAATAATTCCTGGTGACATAAAATAAGAGATAACTTCAACCAAACTTTTAGGCAAATGTTGTCTCAATACTTGCCCAATAATTGAATAAAACCGTTCTTGGCCAGAAAATGGGCCACAATTTTTGGAAGGCCTTTTATATGCAATAACATATCCAACAGGTAAAGTACTCATACAAACAAAAGCAAGTAGGAGCCAAAAATAAAAATTGCTTGACCTGAAAATATAGTATCGTATATGCTTTAATATAAGCCCCGGATTCTATTTTTCAATAGGTCTCTTTAACTGACCTTATATTAGAATGGGTTTCTATTAGAGAGTAGTCTTCTGCATCTCCTCGGGTAGGCTTATATTAGAGATGGGCTTCAGGGCTGTGCGCCAAAATTTTCCCGTGGCGCGCCAAACGCCAATTTTTCAAATTCTTAAAAATCGCCAAACGCCAGAACGCCAAAATCGGGTAAGCAAACGCCATGGCGCACAGCGGCCTTCTTATAGAGCAGGAATTATATTTTCGGGTGAAGCGCACAGTGACTCCAATAGATTTACTTGGATCGTAACCAGACCTGCTCATGGATACGGATTTTGCTATCCGTATCCGGATATATCCATGAGGTCTATACCCGTATCCGTTTGTATCCGTCCAACTTTTTAGGCATATCCATCCGCGGATATCCGCGGATATATCCGTTTTTTCTCAAAATGGTCAGCCTGTCTAGAATTTTCAAAATAGTCAAATTTATTTAAATTCGAGTAATGGTTAGACAATGAGGTAATAATTGGATGCAGCAAAAGTAACCTTGCTTATGAACATTGATGGTTCGAAAATCGGAAGGCAGAGATAGGAATTCCGACCCAACGCTGCTTATTAGAAATTATACCGAGATAAAAAATTTGAAAATCTTTGAGAATTCTTGAAAAGTTAAATTCCCGGTTTCGGGCCGAAATGAAAATTTCGGTTAACTGAGATTTTGATTTTGGCGCCGCAGGCGAAAATTTTGAGAATTTTGGGAAATAACGAAGCAAAAAATTTTTTATTTTCAGCGCCGCAGGCGAAAATTTTGAGAATTCTAGAAGGGCGTAGGCCAAAAAATCCACATTTTTGCCAATCCCCTCGGTAAATTTTTCCCTTTTTCCCAATTCGGGAGTGGGTGGGGGAATTCCCCATACCCCTCTGAAAACCCTCGTTTGCTCAGCTAAAAGAGAACGAGCTAATTTTGCTCGTACTTACCACTGAATTTGGCCTGAACTTGTACTTCGTAACTTAAGTGGGTAAGCACATTGGAGCGTCGTAGATGGAAATTTCTAAGCTAAATTTTTTCTAGCGCCGCAGGCGAATATTTGAGAATTTCAATGATTAAAAAGCCAGATTTCTTTCTTTTTTAGCGCCGCAGGCGAAAATTTTAAAAATTTGAAAGGCCGAAAGCGAAAAAAATTCACTTTCTTTGCACCGCAGGCTGGAATTTTGAGATGGATATCCGCGGATTTGAAGTATCATATCCGTATCCATCCGTATCCGTCCAATTTTTTAAAAAACACTATCCATATCCATCCGTATCCGCGGATATCCTTTGAATCCCTAGTCATTCTCTTTCGAATGAGCTATTATTTGCATAATTGAATTTTTGGACTGCAAAAAATGTGCTTACTCCTCCCTAAAGTTTTTCAATTTTTCGAAGCCTATATCTCGGCCAGAATTATTTCCTAAAAGGGAGTAAGAGACTTTAAATTAAATTAGGGAGAAGGGACTTTAAATTTACGTAAAAAGCACCTAGATGCTCGAAATATTTGTTTGGCAGGAACATTACAAACCATACAGGCCCAAGCACGAATGTACATTACAGCCACAAGTTTTACACAATTAATTAATGGAAGCATAGGAACGAGTATAGTGCCTAGACAAACCATTGCTTGAGAATTGACCAAGTGGAGCTGGAAAAATATTTAAAAATTTTACAATTTACAGACGGTATTATAAAAATGGGGTAGGTTTACCAGGTTCTTTATCCCCCAGAAATCGAAATAATCTAGTAAATTATTGCGCTGATCTGCTACAGCGTAGATACTGGCAAAATTTGTACCCTCATTGGCTAAGGAATGGATAAAGGGCATCAAAGTGAGAAACGAAATTTCTATCAGTCCTGGTTCAGAACCGAACAAAAGGACCGAGGATTTTTCGGTTCGGTTCTTCGATTCGGCTCCGGATGCCCAAAAGATTTTCCAAGAACCAACAACCCTATATACATCATTTAAATAATTCTCTCACCACATTTTCAGCCACTTTAAATTCCCCATATTCCGGAAAAGTTGCCTCGATATCCCAACACCACCAATCAGAACAATAACGAATCCAAAGACCTCGTAAAAAGTCGATTACCAAAATTGCTGCTACAGTCATTACCAAATCCTTAAATTTTTTTAAATTATTGTAAGGGGTTTTTAATCCTGCTAAGTAAGGATGGAAAAAGTGGAGGAGAATGAGCAAATAAGGCCTTTAGCAATGGAAGAAGAGTAGAAAAGCAATTAGTTGTTTTGTTGGTTGTTTAGTCAGCTAGTTCGTTGAAAGCAGAAACTCGCAGAAGATGCTAAGAGCTTAATTATTACTTCCTCACGAATGCCTATTCGGTCTCGTTACCAACCAGCATAATATTTACAAGCATAGAAATGCCTTCCCTACATCTCGCACTTGTGTGCAGAAACAGATTTCAAAATGCGAAAGCGAAACACCAAAAAAAGCGAATGACATATCCATGTTGCCCAGCATCGCCTCTTGGGACCCTTAACATCGCACGAAACCTGTCCAATAACATCTCAATTCCATCCTGACTCAGCGCAATCTTTATTAAAAATCTAACCGTTGTAACAATTTTTGCCACTTCTTGTCCCAATAATGTTTCCCAACACAAATCATCATATTTCTTAGCACGGTAAGGAGCGGTTATTGGTGTTTGAATTTTTGGAGAACTTGTGTAGTTGAGGGGGTGTGGAGAAGGGGTTGGCCAATTCCCCTCGCCTGGACCAATTTTTCTACTTTCCCAAAAAGTTCCCAATTCTGCTGTTTGTTGTTGAACTCGGCCACCAGGCAGAACAAGCGCTTTAGGGTTGGAGACACCAACCTAAGAAAATTTTTTACAAAATATTCGGTGCCTTTTTAAGAGGGCATAATATTCCTATCGTAATTAAATATTCTATATACATTTTGTAGCCCAGGATCTACCCTTTAATCTCACATATGGTCTTTTCATGTCCCATTTTTATACTCGCTTTAAAATCTCCAGAATACCCCTAACCAGAGGTGGGTCGGAATAGTCAGAGGTGTCGGAAATCAGAACTGGCTTAAAAGTAGGAACTCGGAACTCGGAAATCGCAATTCCGACCCACCTCTGCCCCTAACCACGGGAAAGTATTTCTAAGCTCTAGCTGTAAGTAAACAGAAATTATGCATATCTGTTCAGCATGGGGTTTTTTGAGATTTTTTGGTCTGATTTTTGGTAAAATTCGAAACTTTTTAGGTAGGCATTCCAAGAGTTATGGACGAAAAAGTCAAATCTGACATATTTTTCAATAGAAATGCCATATTAAAAAAACTACAAACAAATAAAGGTCCAAAATGAGGTTGAACAGTTGTCCATGGATCTAAACTTGGCTGTGGGGTAGGTGTTGTAGAAGCTAATTCATGGCCAGGAAAAGGATTTGAACCATAAAGAACGCTTAAATCTCTTTCTTTTGGACCACCACCATCGTTAGTTGGATTTTTAGATTTTGGTGGCGGTCGCTTCTTTCGTTTGGGATGAGAAATTCTATTGCTACTTGTACGCACTTTGCTATAAAAATTATTGGAAAATAAAAAATATTTAATGTAAATGTTCCAATAGAAGTCCATGAAAGTCCGACTATAATAAAAGCTCAGACCCCATTAGAACCAGTCAATAACCATTTGTTATGTCCGAGGGTTGTCCGAGGCACAAGAACAACATTTAGTCAGTATAAGAGTACTTGTAGGAGAAGGTGGATTGGGCTGGAACAGAAGGAGGGATCAGGAAATTAGCCCGGTTATTGTGATCAAAAGACTGAAGTTGAGACTGACTTTTAAACTATAGTGACTACATATATGGAAAATAGAAGCCCGGGGCCTCTATTAGAACAATTACGGTATTTAATTTACCTTTTAAATAACAATGGAAAGAAACGCTTATCACGCCGTCGTTCCCCACTTTGTGTTGCAGAAACGCTAGCAAATAAAAGGAATGGTGGCTTTTGGTGTTGTTGAGGGGAATTAAATTGTGATACAATTTCCCTCGAATTAATGTAAGGGGAAGAAACAACCTGAAAGAATTGTAAAATTTTAGCAGATTAGAGTAAACCTTTTGGTGACTATTAAGGGGGATTTCGATGGATTTGTTGTGATTAAGGGGCATAAGATGGAATTTCAACTCGTAGAACTGTCAGATAAGTCAATAGGGAGTAGACAAACTTCACCTTCAGTTAATTTTATCCGCCCAAATATTTAGAGGGTTGACCTGAAAAGTCTGTTGACCTTTCGGGTCATTCTTGGTGACTATTACGGGGGATTGCAACATTGCATCATTTTATCAATAGGGAGCTGAGGTGGGTCGGAATTCCGATTTCCGTCGTTTTTTCCTTCCGATTTCCGAAAAAAATTTTTATTTTGATTTTCGAGTTCAGATTTTGAGACAGTTGCTATTTCCGAGTCTTCCGATTTCCGACACCTCTGACTGTTCTGACCCGCTTCTGATAGGGAGCTGACCTTTTGGGTGTCCTAAAAATCCCAAAATTAATCAAAAACACCTCATAATAGCTTTGGTTATCCCAATCATTATCCGTTGGGGACCTAGCTATATGAAACTGATATTGACTTGCTGCTAAAGAATTTAAAGTCATTGCATCCAATTTTTGTTGTTCTCTTTCATATTTTTCGTTTGCACGCATTTCTTCCTAAAGAGGATTTTTTAATCTTCAAAAAAAAATTCAAAACAACCTCCATAGTGTTTAGCATTATAAAGAGCTTTAATTGAAATTTATTTTTAAATTTTTAATAATTTTTTACCGAATATACAAGAGTGTAATAGTTGAGCAAATAAAAGAAAAGCACTCTAAAATTGAAAAAAAATTTGTTTGACTGAAAGGTGTAGTTTATGTAACACCTTTTTTCATCTCTCCCATAATTCCCCCTTTCTGCTGCTGGGACCGAATTAACCAAGAAAAATTTATGGTGATAAGTACAAGTTCTGCTTTTAAGAACCAATACTAACTAGTCTCCCAATCTATCCAAACCTCCCAATATCCCTCCAAATCTACTTATCTTACCATAACCTCTTCATATCCCCTGAGGTGATGCGACTTTTGCGGCCCGTACACTTGCGGCTCAGACATTTGCGGCCCGTACACTTGCGGCTCAGACATTTGCGGCCCATACACTTGCGGCTCGCCCCTATTTTGACACTTGCGGTCCCGACACTTGCGGCTAAGAAATTTTCGGCGCAGACATTTGCGGCTATCAACTTGAGGCCCATACACTTGCGGTTTTGACATTTGATGTCTGCGCCGCAAATGTTTGCGCCGAAAATTTTTTAGCCGCAAGTGCCGTGACCGCAAGTGTCAAAATAGGGGCCGTAAGTGTCTGGGCCGCAAATGTCTGAGCCGTAAGTGTACGGACCGCAAAAGTCGGCTAATCATCTCCTGATACATATTCTTCTAAACGCACAATACAAAACCATGAGTTCTAAAAAGCAATAATTACATATCTCCATTTATTTTGTTCCCACACAAAAAAAAGGGGGGGTCTGGAAGGGATGAAAAAGCCGTCACATAGACAACAATTCTATCAAAAATTTTTTAGAAACCTAAAAAGATGAACACGCAGAGCTGTTCTAGGTCTATACAGCTCCAGTTTGAGGCTAAATTTTGATTTTTAAATTAATTTAAGAAAATAAAATTAACATTAATTCAAAGATTGGTGGAAAAAGAAATGTAATGACACCAACAGTAATTGAAACAGCATTCTAAATTAATTTTTTTGGTATTTTTACTATACTTTTCCGTTATATGCCCCCACAATTTCGATTTATACCTATATCTTTCGATCGTCTAATCTGTCCTATTCGAAAGATATTATCTATGATAAGAAATCGAGATATAGGTCCACGAGGACACTCACAGGATGCGCGCGGTCAAGTGGTGCAAAGCCATAACCAGCTGGAAAATTTCCGGACCTCAACAAGTTTGGTAAAAAGCTCTTTAGCTCGATAAATGGAATCGTTTAATACTAAATTTTAAAAGATTCGAGAATCTTGAAGCAAGTTATGGCTCTATGTTTACTCTAATATATTTTAAAAACCATAGGGTGGACTATAGAGCTTCGCCGGAAGTTCCGGTTCCTGTAGACCGGAAGTTTTGGGAATTTTTGGTTCTGGTTCGCGTTTCGGCAAATTTGCGGTACCGGCGAAGCACTAGTGGACTAAGGCCATTTTTTGAGGTTAGAAATTCGGTACTGCAAATATAGCTCTTTCAAATGACAATAAAAAATTTTTTAATGATTCTGAACAAAACTACGATTAACAGGAAAGAATTTGTGGATACATATAACGGAAAGGCTTATTCTAAAGCCTGTTAAAAACACACACCTGTTTAAGAAAAGTATCTTTTTCTGTAGTTTGCGAAACTTTATAAATAGCCAACATAGAGAGTAGCATCATTGATGTAATTATTAAATTAACAACAACACGAACAAAAACTTTTTGGAAAGTTAATTTTTGTTTAAATTTTTTCTTGTATTCCGTAGAGGCTTCCTTGAAAAAAGTTTTTTTGAGTCGAACCCAAAAGGTTCACTCCCTATAGGTCAATTCCGCTAGTGGTCAACTGACCCAGAAGGCAAACTACAAATATTTGGACGATAAAATAGGAATAGAGTTGTCGGTTCTGGACCGAACCGTACCGAAGAACCGATGATTTTTCGGTTCGGATAACGGTTCGGTTCCGGATATCCGAAGATTTTCCAAGAACCGACAACCCTAAATAGAAATTGTGAGGATTGAGAAGACTGTGCGGATTAAGAAGGATATCGATGGATTTGGTAGGATTAAGATGGATTTATTGGAGGGGGATTAAGGAGGCTTAAATGACAGAAGAGGAAATTCTCTTGTGCAACTGTCGGATAAGGCAAAGGGAGCAAGCCCCTAATCATGAATCCACTACAGGGTGACCTCTTTCCAAACCACTAGAATAGGGGCAGCCACTCAAAAATGTGGCATATATAGGGCAAAATATGGCAAATGTTCAAGATCGGGAAAAACTAAAGCGAAAAGGTCAAAAGTAGGGACAATGCCCTATAGATAGGGTAAAAGGGTCACCCTGGTCCCCTATATCCGTTCACCTATTTTTAACTGATATCCAGTGCCGATTGACCTTTAGTCTCTCTAGAAATAATTGACCATTAGGAAGTTGACCTTCTGGATTGATCCAACTTTTAAATTAAATTTTTTCAAACCTACCTTCAATTTAATAGCATTAGCCATAGCTAACGAAGCCGCAGTTTCGGGTTCTCCAATATTGTAATCCCACCCATTTATTGCTTTCCAAGTAAAAACATATTGTTCTTGCTTTCCACTACTTAATTTACTTTTTCGAGTATTTGAAGTCATTTTCTGAAGAAAAAAAATTTTCAAAAAAATTTTTTCCTTTCCAAACCTTCAAAATAATAAAAATACAAAATACAAGCAAAAATAAATTTAAAAAAACATAGGCTACAGGAACGTGATAACCAATGATGAAACCTTTAAGGACTGTTTCGTGACTGTAATAGCCGTAGAAGAGATAGGAATATTGGAGGTAACCCTTAAAAAGGAAAAATGTTTTGTAATTTAGAAATTGTGCTTTAGTCAACTCTCGTTATTAAGGTTGGGGTTTTCGGGCCGACGTTCGAGTCATTCTTTCGGGCCTCATTTTTATCGGGCCGGGTCTTTTTCGGGCCAAAATTGGAAACCCGACTCGATCTTTCGGATCGGACCCCCAACCCTACTAGTTATAAACAGAGATCGAGATTCTTAAATAGAGACCACCCAAGGTCAAGAACCTGTGACCTTAATTTTAAGTGAAGAGGAAAAGGTTCTTGACCTTGGGTCAAGAAAGAATTAAAGGAATACTGAAAAATGGCTTGATCTCGACTCTATATCCAGTTTATAGTCTAAAATACCCCTTTTGGGATGAAATATTGTATTTTATAATGAGGAATAGGGGTATCGTCTAAATGCGGAGTTTCTTTATCCAACACTCTAATCCTTTAAAAATTTTGGAAAATTTTCCTTTTTTAATTCAATGACCAACTAAATCACGGTTGAGAATAATGTCGGATTGTGTTTCGGGTTGGGTCTTCAAAATATTTTTGTTTGGGTTTCAGGCTGAAAAAAATCTTCGGTAAGGGTCAGTTAGGGGCATTAAAAAGTTAAAGGTCGGGTAGGGTCTTAGAAAATTTTCCGGACCCGGCTTTAGTTAACTCGTGACATCCCTGCTAGGGATATCTGTCCAAACGGCACATGATTCTTAAAATTTAAAGAATTTTAAACCTACCCCAAAATCCAGGACAGTATTTAATTCATCAGCATGTACAGCAACTTTAGTAGGCATTGCTTTTATATGCCTAGTCCGGTTAAAACGTCCAATATCATTTTTTGAATCTGCCAACCATTCGGGCACAACAACAAAAGCCATAACCAATAAAGAATTTGCAACATTCATTCCAAGTACCCAACGAAGAAAAATAAAAAAAGAAGAAACGACAGAACCAAAATTGGATTCGATTTGTTTAATTTTTGATTCCCAAGGAATTAAGTAAATACTGAGATTTTTTGCCCAGCGCCAAGCCTTTGGGAAGAAAAAATTTTTGAAATTTTTTTGAAAACTTTTTGGCTCTTGTCCAGATTAGCGTCCAATGAAAAGTTTATGCGTCCATTCACATTTTTAAGTACCCGGTTCTTCATTTTAGACCAATGGTCCGGACTTGGATTTGCGTGGGTTTTTTAACAATCGAACTGCGGAGCGAAAAATTTTTTTCAGTTGCGTGCACCCCTGATCATGTGGGTGTAACATAACTCTGAGTGGGAAGATCCCATTATTCCCTTAGATTTTATGGTACTAAAACGAAGAACTGGGTACTGGACAAAAGCCATATTCTTCTCAAAAAATCTCTACCTGATTCCCTCGTCTACTTGCTTCAACTTTATACAGATGCCATTTACTAACTTGAGCTTCCTGTTTTTGTAAATATTGCCTAGCTACTTTTAACGCTCTCCTTTTCCTTCTCATAGGCCATGGTTGTAGCCTTACTTTTCCAATAATTTCCTTGTGATGCCTTATTCTTTGAAGGATTTTCTCTCTCGGCATATTTCCAATATCTTCCTCTTCTTCATCCTCCCCATTGTAATCATTTCGTCTTAATCGTCTTTCTTCTTCCCTTGAATCAACGCTTCTTTCCTTTTGGTCCTGCGAAGAAAGCTCTTCTCGTTGATCTCCTCCACCGCCACTACTACTCCCCCCTCCACCACCACCTCCTCCTTTTTGTTGACCAGAACCTCTGTGTCCCATGCTACTCGATCTGCGCACCATTAGAGCAACCAAATCGGACTGTAAATTAAAAAAAATTTTTTGCGGACAATCCGCAAATTTTTTTGCGGATTGTCCGCAAAATTTTCGAAAATTTTTTTGAAAAAAACTCCAAATCTTACAATAATTGACGATCTTCTAGAAAGTCTAGAAGTTAAATTTTCTGCTGCTGAAGGTGCGTCCCCTCCCTCTGAACGTGGTGTTGCGGAGAACGGTCTTTTCTGTTGTTGCTTTTTTGCAGCTTTAGAAACACCAACACTTCCAAAACTACCGCCACCTCCACTTGTACTAGATCTGGGGGCTGTTTCTGACCTTTTGAAAAATTTTCCTTTTGGTGGTTGTTGACCTGAATGAGAAAAAATTTTTGTAAAAAAATTTCGCGAAATTTCGCGAAATTTCGCGAAATTTTTCCTTGTTCGAAATTTCATTAAACGACCGCGAAGTTTCGCGAATAGTTCCTTCTACGAAATTTCGTAAAGTTTCGCAGAATCTCGTGAAGTTTTGCGAAATTTCGCGAAATGTATTCCTTCTTCGGAATTTTGCGAAATTTCGTTAAGTTTCGCGAACAACTTTTTTTCTGTAAAATCCACCTGAAACATTAGAAGCTGTTCTATGATGAGTTTTAGGTTCATTTCTTCTAAAAGATGAACGTGTAGAAGAAAAATTAGCACCCCCGCTTTCTTCATCCTCATCACTCAATAACCCTGGGGTTGCATCAAAACTTGTTTCTTCTCTTCTTTCATCATCCTCCTCCTCTTCATTTTCAATTTTTTTATTTTTTTCCTCTGCTTTTTGACCAACTGAAATACTGAAAGGGAGATATTGACGAAAACGTTGCCACATTTTTTAATGGAATTTTTGTAGAATAATATTTAGATAGTTGAGGTTTTTACTTATTGCCTTAAAAAATAGAAAAGGTAGTACTTTTCCGTTATTCCTAAAGGAAACACTCAGAAATATAAACAAAACAAATACCGTATTTAAGCTAATAGAATGGTATTCTATTTTTCAATACCCCTAAAGAAGGGTCATTCTATTGTAGAGGCCATTCTATTAGAATAAATATGGTATAAACCATTCGAAAGGGCCCGTCGATCTGAGTCGAATGACACCAAAATTATGGGAGGCTTGCAAATCTGGGCTGAGATATAAGGCTATAAACGATCAAAGAATATAGGGCTCAAAATGGTCAAAAACTCAGAAATATGGACAAAACAGGTATATGTCACTCAAATATACCGTAAAACCATTATTAACTACTTGAGTAATTATTGTTTCAACCTTCCGTTAGAGGAAGTAATTAATCGAGAGATGGTAATTATACGAGGTTTGAAATCTGAACGTGTTTTAGGTCATTTGATGGGGCTAATTATTTGAGGAAGTCAATTAATACAGGTTTACGGTACGTCATTATTGATTGTAAAATATTTAGTACATTGGTATAGGAAAGGAAATGAGGGAAACTAAATGTATCAGCAACAAAATGAATACAAAAGCCTGTAGGGATAAATGAAAAGTACCAAAGAAAATTTGAAAAAAGATTTTTTAAAATTTTTTAAAAAATAAAAAATAATTAATAAAGGTAAAAATAAAGACAAGGTTTTGAAAAATCAAAAATGGACGACTTAGATTTTTTCTCATTAAAAAATTATTATTTTGTGTCTCTCTCCGTTCTCTCTCTCTCGGTTAAACTAAATCTCAAATGGACAATTAAATCAAAAAAACTTTTTTTTTCTGTCCCCTTTGTTTTTTAATGTTTTCTGAGATATGAAAAAGTACACACTAAACTTATTTTTATATTTTCCCCCTTCCTCCTCCCAAAAATCGACAAAAATCTTCCCCAATTTCTTCCCTTCCCTTCCTTTTCCAAAATATCTGCCTGGCACATTCCTTCACTATTTTATACACCTATAAAATCAGTCTTCCCCCACACCTGCCTTTAGGCTATACTCATTTCTCTCTGAATCACCCTCAAGAAAAAATATGGTGAATGAGGAAAAGCAACAAAACAATAAAAGTGAGAGAGCTAAAGCAACAACGATCACTCCCCCATATTTCACCAATACACATTTTGCCAATAAGGCTAAAAATTTACATTTTGCCAAAAGGCCTTGTTGACAAAATGAGAATTTTTAGCCTGATTGGCAAAATGTGTTGTTGGTGAAATATGGAGAGTAAAGGCAACGGCGGCGCTGCAAGGAAAATAATAATGGAAGTTTAGTGTGGACAATAAACACACAAAATTGGCAGAAATTGGGACACTAAAACAATTGATTTTAAATAAAGGCTTGATGGAATGATAGACAAATAAAAAAATAATAGGAAGTGATTGGAAGATGTGGAATTTATATAAATAAATACACCTTCCCCCCTCCCTTCTATTGTTTTGAAGGACAATAAAAGAAGGCATGAGAGCAGTTGTCCGCAAAAATGCCAAATTTTTCTAGCATAAAAAAGCAAAAGACGAAAGGCGGAAGAAATCGAAACAAAATTAAAAGAAGAAAAGCGGAAGGGTCAAAAGCAAAATTAAGCAGAAGCGGAAGGCAGGCCCATACGTGATATTCAGGTTTTAATTAAAACAGAGAAAAATACCATAAAAAGCGTTCCGGAATATTTAAACACACTTTTTCCATTCAGGAAAACAAGCTTAAAGTAACCTAAATTTATGGACAAAGCAATTTTATCGAAATATGCCGAAAAAAAGTTGACATATTTTCTCGATAAATCCTCTGGGGAATTAATATCTGTGGATGGGGAATTATTAGAGGGAGCTTAAAATAAATAAAATCGTATGATTTGTTATTTAAACTAATGGAAAATTTAAAATGGTGGAAAAAAATTAGCGCGGGTTCGAACTTTCACATATAAATACGAAGGATGTCTTTTATAGTCAAGAAGACTACCACTGAGCTATAACGCCCGCATTCCATTCGAACATAAAATGGGGTATTTGTGGAGAGGGAACAAAAACTTACCGCAGAGCCATAACTTCGTTCAAAATGGTCGAATCCGGAAAGACATGGCATAGTTCAATATAGTTCGATTCAGCTCCTCGAGACGCATCGAACCACGCCAGGGCGTCCCGGATTCGACTATTCTGAACAAAGTTATGGTTCTGCTGTAAGTTGGGCTCGCGGTAAGTTGGCCTGCTCCCTCCCTGGGATGAGGAATTATTCGAAGGGTAGGGAATTAATCGAGAAAAACTAATTATTAAAATATACACAATTGGTCAACGTTAAAAAAAAATTTTTTAATAAAACCTCCTTTCTTCCCCTACTTATTTTATTTACCACTTACAGGGTCAGTTGTCCACTTTTAAAAATATATAAAGGGTCATTTTGATATAATATCGTTCAATGATTTATTGTCACACACACATTTAAACTTGACACAAAAATTCCAAAATTTTCTCAATTTCTCTCTCAACACATTCCTCCAAAATTACACTTTTTGTTTAAATTTAAAAGCTACCAATTTAATTAATTATTAAATTTTACACAAACAACAACAAAACTAAACATAAATTCGTCACCTATCCTTAAAAATTAAAAAAATAATTAATCAAATTGAAGGAAAATTTAAAAAGTATAAAATTGTAGCAGATTGAGACTACAATTTAAGAAACGCAAAATTACATAGATTAAAATTCAATCAAAAAATCTGACAATATTTTTATTAAGAAAAAACTTTTTAAATAAAAAATGTAAATGATTTATACATTGTATAATGTCACAGTTATATTTTTAAAGGAAATGTGTAAAACACTGTAAATACAGCTGATTTAACATTTTATATTGCTAGCATGCTACTTAAGAATCCCGTTTTCCTTAGTTTTAAAACGTGACTGTATAATAAATAAATCTAAATAGCTCTTGCCACGTTAAACCCAGATTAAACGACTTTTGTACATGACATGACTTTTACATGATAGTATTCAATAAATACAACAGTTATCGAACAGTGCCTACAATTAAACTGTAATATCACCGTCAGTATACTTTTATTCAGTTAATATAACTTAATATAACAACTTGGTACACAATAACAAAATCAATGAAAAAAATAAATATTCATCCAAAGAAAACACTAGAAATACCAGCATAAAATCACGAAAAAACACGCCCTCACAAAATTGTCTTCTTGTAACATCCGCTTGTCATTATTGCCCTCACTGTTGTTGATTTCTAATATGAAGACGCCACTTTTCGAACCCTGATTTTGAAAAAAAAAATTCTAAAATTAACTTTTTTGAAACCTGATCGAAGAGCGTTTCCTCTGTAGAGCTCCATAGCAATACATAAGTGCGCAGTATGCCGTTTGAGCTGCCCTCGCTCGTTTACGATGTCCTGAGTACGGCCTAATATAATCTATTAATTTTCAATATTTTAATTTCACCTACCACAATAATAGCATGCATTCACATTGTTGTAGCAATTTTGATGTCTCCAACGGCATGTAGAAGCAGCATGACCATAGCGAAAACAGCAAAAGCACACTCCGCCCATTCCACCTGTTCGACCATGCCGTGTTGTCGACCCACCAGTTGGGCAGTTCTTTGCGCGGTGTCCGATCTGTTGGCAATGGAGACAGTGCGAGTCACCATCCCAATTGCCCTCACGTCGTTCATCTTCTCTATACAAAAGTCTCGAATTTGGCATTTTTTGGTTAAAAGATAAAATTGCTAATTTCTAAAAAACTACAAGATTAGTAAAGGAGAAAAAATAATGAAAAAGTTAGAAAAATTATTTAAAAATGAATAGTCATAATGTAGATTAGACAAAATGTAATTTTTGTCAAAACGTCAACTAGTAACGAAAAAGACATAATCTCTAATTTAAAATATCTAAATTTCATAAAAGTCAGTTTCTATTATTTTTAAGGATTGCCGAATCTAGTTTTAAAAATTGCTCGATCTAGTTTTAAAAATGCGTAATCGATAAGCGACCTAAACGAAGGCGGAAACGAAAAAGGCAAAAATCCCGAAAAGCCCCCTCAAATAACTCGATTTCTATCATTTCCTCCATACTCTGAACCTTCTACTATGAAACGTCCCTTACCTTGAAATGTTAAAATTTCAAAGTGTCACCAATAATATTTTGTCGAAATCTCTAATTTAGAAATCATTAATTTTACCTGGGACACGCCCAAGTAGGCGCGCGGCCATAACGGCGCAAAGCCATAACTTGCTGAAAAATTCCTGACCTTTAGCAATTTTGTTACCAATCTCTATGGCTCGATGAGTGTAATCCGTAAATACTAAATTTGGTAAGGTTCGAAAAGATTGAAGCAAGTTATAGCTTTGCGCCGTTATGGCCGCGCGCCTACTTGGACTGTACCCTTTTTCCCTTTTCAGCTGATTTTATTTTAAGGCTTTTTTGGTTTGACTGACTAAGTTAAACCAAGATTTCTTTAGACTTCCCTTAAGCTTCCGTTATGTCATAATTTTGTCTAACTTTTTTAAAAATAATTTTATTTATTTTTCAGCATTTTTTATAAATTATGGAGGAAGACTTAAAATCATTTATTAAACTTCCCTGGTTCAAAAAACATTTTTCAAATTCGGCTGACTTGGAAATACTTCCTGCACGTTATACAGTCCAATATGTTATGGAAGAAATGTTTATTTATTTTGAGAAGCGTTTAACGCAAATTGCTGATGAAGAACCTTTGGTATTTTTAAAATTTTTGGGTATTCTTATAGGAGATTTGATTTTTTTCGGTCATTTTTGCTGAAAAATTTTTGCAGACGTTTTTTTAAGGTGTACCGACACTTGCGGAACGACATTTGCGGATCGACAATTGCGGATTGAATGTTGCGGAACGACATATGCGGACCCAACATTTGCGGATTAACATATGCGGACCGACATTTGCGGACCGACAGATGCTGATTAACATTTGCGGACTCGACATTTGCGGATCAGTTAATGATTTAAACCAAAAAAGGATTTCCAAATTTTTTTTGCCTTACAAATATTTCTTTGGATCGGGTTGCGTGTCGAAAATGTCAGGGTATCGGGTCTGGCCGGTGAAAATGTTGAATCAGCCTACAATTTTTGGAATAGAACCTTTTTCTTGTTCAAATTCGAAAATCTTCGAAGACACAAGCCCAAGGCGATCTCAATATTCAGGACGAAACTTTTCAAGAGTAAAGGATTTTTATTTTCTTGAAAAATTACCAGGTCCGCAAATGTCAAATCCGCTAATGTTAATCCGCATCTGTCGGTCCGCAAAAGTCGATCCGCTTCTGTCGGTCTGCAAATGTCGGGTCCGCTTATGTCGTTCCGCAAAATTCAATCCGCAATTGTCGATCCGCAAATGTCGTTCCGCAAGTGTCGGGTAACCTTTTTTAAATATGAAATGAATCCGCTTCATTATAAAATGCCCGAGAAATTATTAGCAAGAAAAGTCATTGCTGAAGATTCAGATTTTTAAGTTTTTGTCAGGCCTCGACTATGGGTTAGATTTATTGACCTGCTTTGGGTATAACTGGTCTAGGAGTTTAGAAAAACTTCTGGCAGCTCAGAAATACATGACCCTAGGTTCTGGGTACATAAAAAACAAGCTTACCCTCCTCCCCATCTGGAATGGTCTTTCCTCATTTTAAAAGGAAGATGAGTCAAGAATGGAACTCTTGTGGACAGAAGCAGAAATAACCTAATTCCTGATTCATTGTCAGACCTAACTCTTTTCCTCGATTTTGTACCTTTTTAATTTCTAAATTAAATTTATTTTTAGGACAAACTTATAAACAAATCATTCAAAAGAGGAGAAGATTCTTATCTAAATAGTCTGTTAAGAACACTTTTTGGACTATGCGAGACTTGCCTACCTTCAGTTCTAAATGTTTTGATTAAATGGTATGAGCATCAACAGAGAGTTTCTATCAGCCAAGTCGGGTAAATTTTTAAATTGTTTTTCCTTGGTTTTTCTTAAGTATCTGGGTTTTTGCTGATGTCTTTGTGGAACTTCTTTATTCCAACTGGGGTTGCCGGTTCGGCTTCGAAAAATCGGACTTCGATTTTTAGCCCGAAAAAGACTTGAGCGGCCAGGTTTGATAAAATTCAGGCCCGAAACAAATGACTCGAACGCCGGTCCAGTTCGAAAACGGCAACCCTCTAATTCCAATTTTTGGGGAGATTTGCTTAAAAATGATGCCTCATTTTTGTTTTTTGACATTAAAGTAAAATTGCACCCCGACCCAGGGCTGCACGCAATTGAAAAAAAAGATTCCGCATCCCCAATCTGCAATTGCGTGCAGCCCTAACCTCGACCCTTTCTATTCTTCGATTTCAACATTTTTGAAAATCCATACCTTTCTTTGATTCCACCTCATAAACCCAACACCCTCAACCTTTCCGAACTACTTAAATTTTCTTTTTTATTTTCAGAGAAGTCAGAGACCGCGCCATAAAGAAAACACTTGTTGCTAGCTATTTATTTTGTGTTGTTCTAATCGAAATTTTACTTCAAGTCCACTTCCACCCAGCAGAATGTCAATCACAAATTAATTTTATTGTTGGGACTTCTTTCAATCAAATATCCTACAAGGACCAATCCGTTTTTGGAATTAATTATAATAATAGTTTGATAGGTTCGTTTGGAATTTTTTTTTTATTGCGGACAAGATTTTCGATTTGCGGACAAGAAAATTTTTTGCTGACAAAAATTTATTTTGCGGATTTTCTGCTGTCAAATTTTATTTTTTTCTAGTCTCTGAGATCTTCGCAGAAGTAATTGGTGTCTTGTCACAAACCCATTGCAAATTAATCCAAAAATATTGTATTGACAATTTAAACGAATTACGCAAAGAAATACCGGTTAATACGCATAGTGTTATTTGTCTGTTAATGGGAATGAAATATTTTAGAATTAAGGTATTTTTTATTTTTAAATTATCAGAGTTATTTTGTGCTTTTATTATGACCAGAATGTTTTATCAAAATTTTCTTGGTCAAAATATTCAAAAAAAACTCGTAATTTTTCTTTATAATCCCCGTTTACCCTTACTATCCTACTGATTTTTAAGCCATTTTCGATCGCTGACACTTCCATTCTCCTAAATGTTCTCCCCTACCTCATCTTTGGCCCACAAGGAAACATTTTTGAAAATTTTGTAGTCTTTTTGCACCATTGATTAGAGCAGGGTATTGCCAATTTTTGGATTTTCTTCCTCTGACCCTCATTTCGAAAAGTTATAGAGCTTTAATTCGATCGCTCCAGAATTCGAAAACTTTAAAGCCCTACAACTTTTCGAAATGTGGGTCAGGGGAAGACAAATCAAAAATTATCAATAGGTTATCTACCCTGATCTACTCGATGGTGCAAAAAGACTACAAAATTTTCACATAAAGTTTAAAATGTTTCCTTGTCAGAATTTTGTTTTTTGAATTTTTGCTCGTTTAAATCAGAGTAATTTTTTATATTTTACTCGTCCGGCTTTGTTTTTATATAATTTTGTATTTTTTTAATTTTTTATAATTTTTTTTTAAAAACAGACAAACGAAATATCTTCATTGGAAGAAGGTATCGCTTTTTTAGAAGAAATTGGTTCGTATTACCTTGAAGTTGATTTGAAACAAAAAGATTTGAAGCATGCTTTGGCTGGATTGTTGGTTGAAATACTTATACCTATGGCTGCGGTTTGAATTAATTTTTTTGTAAATTTTTTAAGAATTTTGTTTTTAGCAAATCAAAACAGAAGCAAACGTTCCTGCTTTAATTGCTTTTGTGGATAAACTTTACAATCCAACATATGATTTAATTAATAAAAAGCAGCATAAATTGGTTTATATTTTTTGAATAATTTTTAAAATTGTTTTTTTTGGGGATTTTGAATAATATTGTTTCGAGGCATGGGTTGGCGATTCCTTGAAAATCTATGTGTGTCTGGAACTGGAATCGATAACCGAACTGAAAATTTCCGAATACCCGGAACCAGCCACTTTTCCAAGCACGGATTTTGGGAACATAACTGAAAAAACCTTTTCTACAGAAATTTTTCGGAGGGTTTTAAATGTATTTTTGGAAGAATCGAACTCAAATTTATTTTTTTGTCTTGTATTTAGGCCAAAAACGTTCCACCGATTTTAGAGTTTTTCTGTCTAACATTATGTAGTCTATCTTAAAAAATTTCTTTTAAATTTCATTCAGGCAGCTTATCCACTTCTTACCTGCCTATTATGCATCAGTCAAAATAAATTTTTCCTTTCTACTTGGGTTCAATTTCTGAATCTTACACTAGGTAATTTTTGTTATTTTAACAATATAAAATCTATTTTTCAGCAAACCTCAAAAATAAAGATTCAAGAATTTCACGTATGGCGTTGGAATCACTTTATCGTTTAATTTGGTTAATATTTTTTATACTCCCTTCTTACTTTTCAAATTTGAAATTTTTGACATAATTTAATTATTTTTATCAGTGTTGGGGACGGTTATTAACCAGTTACCCCTTGTTTTCGGTTTTCCCGATTTTATCTTCTCGGAATTTGTCTCGGCCCGCCGGCTTTTCCACACCCAGGGACTCGGCGGCGAGACTTGTATCGAATGATCTATAAAGCAGACTTCCGAACCGGTTACATGAAGCAGGGATGGGCCGAGTTACCCGATACTCGGTTTTTTTCGACCCGAAACCCGAACTTGACATTTTCTCAGCCCGGCCTATCCCTGGTATGAAGCGAAGGCTTCCGAACCGGCTAACGACTAAAACATTTTTCCAAGAAATATTTTTGAACAGAATTTTGTTCCAGCCTTCCCAATTTTCTCTCTTTTTTAAAAATTTCCCCCGAATTAAATTTAATTTTTTCAGGGTTTACACTGTTCGTATAAGCTGTGAAAGTAATAGCGTTACTCGAAGCCGTTTGGAAGGAATTTGTGCAAGTCTTTTCCCTAGAGGTTCAAGAAATGTAGTTCCAAGAGATGCTCCTCTCAACATTTTTGTTAAAATAATTCATTTTATTTCTCAATATAGAATTGATTTTGCGTTTAGAGTTTTTGGCTTTATTAAAGGTTTTTTGTAATTTTTTTAATTTTTAGGAAATAATTTATGATTTGTTGGGATGTTCTAGAGCTTCATCGAGAACTCTTTCAATTTATCCTGAACGTATGAATATTGGAATACGTGCGCTAATGGTTATTTTTGATGGACTTCAACAAAATGAAAGTCCTCCAGGAATGCCGAGATCTATAGGTTAAAGAATTTAATTGTTAAAATTTTCATTGAGGGGGTTGAGGTTTCATTAGCTATGCCCTATCGAGAATACAAACGTTTGTTTGTCTATATTAATATTATAGTATTAATAGGGTTGGATTCGTATCCGAAAGAAGGTTGGTTATTTAGACTTTTCGGTTTTGCTATCGGATACGGATATCCGGGGATTTCACAGGATCCGCAAACTTCGTTGGTTACGAGATTATATAAGGGGCATTTACCGAACGTAATTTAGGGGTTTTATTATAGCTTTGAGCCGCGATTTGATAATCACGCAAATGGTTATTTTATGATTTCTGATGTTGTTCTATTCCACCCAGGGTGGCCTTTTCTAAAATCACTAAAAGGGGCATGGACTTTCAAAAAGGTGTTAAAAAGGAGACGAAATCGGTCAAAAAAGAGGCAAAATTAAGGGCCACCCTGGTTCCACCAAAAAAATTTTTTTTTAATTTTTCTCCATTCTAAATTTTAAAATCCAACAATTTAAAAAGGTTTTGTACCTTTTGGAACAATTCAACGCCAAAAAAGAAGTTATTTGACTCAACCACTATCAATCGAAACAGCAATTTCCCTCGGTCTAGAACAATACTATCCAGCTTGTAGAAAAGCTTTTGACTCAATTTTGCGTACTTTGGATGCCCAAATTGGGCGTTCATTTATGTTAACAGCTTCACATGTTCGTGGAAAAGAATATAATGAAGTTATTAATTCTGAAATGAGAGCAAAATTAGATCTTTTTCGGACTTGTATTGCTGCTATTCCTCGTTTTCTTCCTGATCCAATGTCTCATCAGGTTTGATTTAAAAATTAAAAAAAGTTTTTTGGGTATTTTTGGGGAAGATCATAGGTTTTTTCTATGCACTCATCCTAAATCTGTCCACTCTTATTTTTGTGACTCTTACCCTAAACTAAAATATTCCAAATTTAGAATCAAATAATGTAATACAAGGAAAATTATTTTAATTTTACTGTTAACAATAGGGTTGCCAAAACGGACCGATTCGGATCGAAAGATTTAGTCGGGCCTAACATACATATTTGGCCCGAAAGTGACTTTTACCGGCCCGACCTGATAAAAACAAATCCGAAAAAATGCTTTGACCGTCGGCCCGACTCGAAAACGGCAACCCTAGTTAACAATTATTTCTTGGAATAAAAATTAGAATATCATTTACGTATCCAGTGGCGTATTCCAGTGGGATATACTGCAGTAAACGCTAATCTTTTTTCGTTTACTTTGGCTATTCCTCCTATGCGCTTTTGGAATTTGGGCTAATTTAAAAAAATAAAATTTCAAAATTAACTCTAATTTCACATTTTTTAAAGGATTTGATTGAATTTGTTATTCGAATGTGTGTTCATGTAGATGAAGAAATTCGTTTAACAGCTTATCAATCACTTCAAAATTTGGTTGCTGAATGTCCAGATTGGAGAGAAGATTTATTCCACATTTTTCTTCGTTTTTTAATTAATCAAATACAGGTTTTTAAATGAAATTTTGTTAATTATGGTAGGATGCCGAAATACCAAACCCTCCGTTAGGCACGCCAAAAATAACAAAATATGGATTGTTAACAACCTTCAAAGTTATTCAAACATATCGAGTACACCCCAACGTACCGCAAAGCTATAACTTCTTTCAAATTTGTCGAATCCGGGACGCCCTGGTATGATTCGATGCGCCTTGACGACTGAATTGAACTATATCAGGGCGTCCCGGATTCGACAATTTTGAAAGAAGTTAAATCTCTGCGGTACGTTGGCATGCTCCTGAACATATTTATATGTTTTTTTTTATTTTTTCAGTTTGTTATTTTGATGCTTTAGAGGGTTGCGTATTTCGGCACTTGGTATTTTGGCGAGCTCCACAAAATTTTAAAAAAATTTTTAAGGACACATTCCCAACATTATTAGAATCAATGGTTCGTTTATTACTTCAATTACTTTCAGTTTGGAAATTAAATTTTATTGAACATCAAAAGAATGAATCGATTATGTTAAAGCTTTCAACAAATAAAGTTGGTATTAGTTCTCAGTCTTCAATTTCGGAAAGTTGTTAGTTTTGCTTTTTTTTAATAATATATTCGGAACCTATTGTACTATAAAAAAGTCCTCGCGATTCTTTATTTCGGTTCTAACCTGATTTCCTTAATAAGACTAAAAATTCCTTTATTCTCGGTTCTTCGGTTCGTTTCCGAACTGACTACCTTAATATTGACATTATAATTTTTTAATAGTTGGGGGACGGAAAAGGCTTTTTTTCTTTATTTTGCCCAAATTTTTCAAGTTTTATCCGAAATTTGTCAATCTTCAATTTAGTAACCTGCATATGAATTGAAGTTTGTAAATTGAATTAATTTAATAAATTCAATTTTTTTTCTTAAATCGCGGCTAAAATTGGGGACTTTTGGACCAATAAAGGGTAATAACTCGGAAAGGATTTATTTTGCTATTTCTTTAGAAATAGCAAAAAAATTGTCTGATCAGAATTATCTATACGACTGACTAAAGAAATTTGGAGTTTCTATTTTTAAAGAATTTTCTTTTAGGGCAAAAAACCAAAATAAATCTTTTAAATAAGTTTATTTTGGTTTTTTGACCTAAAAGAAAATTCTTTAAAAATAGAAACTCCAAATTTCTTTAGTCAGTCGTATAGATAATTCTGATCAGACAAACTCTTTAAATTCATCTTCTAAATTTTTTTTAATTTAAGGCGAATTAACCACCTCCCATGCATCCTTTGAACGTTATATTAGTGCTACTGCTTTTGCTCTTCATTGTATAGAAGGTTTAGCATTAACACTTTTATGTCAATTGAGGCCACAAATTAAAAGAATGGCAATTTCTTTATTATACGAAGTTAAAGGATTTTTGGATTGTTTTCCACAAAAACATGTACGGTTTTTTTGAAATTTTTTTTAATTAAAAAAATTTTTTGATTTAAGCATTATGAAACGCCAGTAATTGAAGTTTTGGATGAGGCAACACCTTATGTAATGGAAAAATATATTCAACATGTTTCTGAGAATGAAAAGGTTTTTTTGGGTTTTTAATATATGAAAACGGAACGAGTCGTTAATATAAGAATATCGAAATAGCAAAACCCCAAAAAGCCGTTGAAATCCCAAGCTGTGGAAATGACGTTATGCTGTCAAGTTTTTGTGGAGACATATCGGGAGCAGGGCTGTCCGCAAGTGGAAAAGATTTTCCGCAATTGCAGTCCGCAATTTTTGTTTTAAAATCCGCAAGTCCAAAAAACCACGCAATCTGCAATTGAGGACAGCCCTGATCGGGATTCCCCCCAAAACTCTTTAAAACAAATAAAAAAAAGTCCACATATTTGCATTTTAAGTATGTAAAAACATGTTTCCTTTTATTTAAAAATAATTTCTGTCAACCGGATTCGAACCCTTGACCCCCTTTTGGTCGAAACCAAAACCTATCCAACTACACTAAAAGTATACTTTTCCAGAAAACTTGGCATAAAGACTTTGCTTCATTTTGTGAGATTGTATCAAATATTGGAACTGATCCGCTTTTGGTAAATGAAGACCATGGAAATGAATATTTGCGTTGGGATGTTTGGGCTAGCGCTCTTTCTGGATTTTCTGAGCATCGTTTTCTTCCGTCAAAATGCACAGTGGCAATATCTGTAAGAATCTTTCTTTGGATTAATTAAATTGGCAGATAAGATAAAGCCCCCATTAACCCAATTTACTAACAAGGGAACAAAATACCCTGAGACTAAGGTTGTCGGTTCTGGATCGAACCGAAGAACCGATGATTTTTCGGTTCGGTTTTGGATATCCGAAGAATTTCCAGGAACCGACAGCCTTACTTAAGACCCTTGACTTTTTATTGCGAAATGGTATCCGCTCAAAATGACATTTGACCGAGTTATGGCCAGTCAATGTTGGACTGTTAGATTCTGTGAAGTAAAAGGGAAATGAGCAACTTCTCTCTTCTTTTTCTTCACCAAAAATCCCACAAAGTGGATTCTACGGGATCTTTAAAAAAATACAAGGGTCTTTATTTTCTGCTTACACCAGGGATGGGATGAGTTGAGAAAAAAGTCGAGTCGGGTTTTAAAATTTTTCTTCGGATCGGGTTTCACGTCGAAAAAAAGTCCGTGTTTCGTTAGCCCGTCCCATCCCTGGTTTACACCATTTAAGAAAATTTTTAAAAAATTTAAATTTTAGTTTGCTTGGCCAGCGTTGCTTACTCGTTTCAATTATTGTCATCAAATAATTGATCCAAAGTATTTTTTCTAAAAATTCTTTAAAAAAATCTTTCTTTCAGTAATCCGCAAAATGAAAATCGAAGTTCTCTTCTAAAAAGCAGCAAAAGTAGATATACAAATTGGCCATTATGTGGAGATATACTCAGCCATGAAAATTATTTAAGTTTGTGGCAAAAATATATTGTAATGGTTTTTGGTCTTTTCCAATCAAAAACTACATTTTTGTCAAATCCATCATTAATTAGAAGCTTTTCTCCGTTTGTTTATTTTTTTTATTTTTTTTGCTTTTATTTTTAACCAAATTTCTTTTCATAGGGTAAGCAAAAAATTAATCTTAAAAAATTATAGGACAATGTAGGTGGGGGAGGCGGTCGAATTTTGATCGGGGGTTTCAAAATTTTCTTAGGATCCGGTTTTGATTTCGGGTCGAAAAAAGTCAGGAGGAGCGCTAGTGTAACCCGATCCATCGTTGTTGCAGGGGTTTTACGGTGTTTCAAATTTTTGGGAATTATAGTTGGAGCTTGAGATAGTTGGAGCTTGAGATTTTTTGTGTTTGGGGTTTAGGTTTTCCAAAACGAATTTCCTCTAAAAGCAACTTTTTTTTCTTTTTTTTTTCTTGGGCTTTAAAATAATGTTTTTGTAGAAGCTGTGATCATTCTGAAGTAAACAAATCAATGATAAGTTCAGTCAAAATGACAAGAACAGGATTGTTGAATTGTTCTCAACTTTTACAAAAAGCTTCGATAATGTAAATTAAATTTAATAAAAATACTTCTAAATGGGCAGACTTCTATGTGATGTTTGGAAAATCGTACTTTGTAACGAGGTTAAATTTGGAGTATCGTTCTCCTTTTTTCGAAATCCTTTTTTCGAATTTTTTTCGAAATTTTTTCCTGATTTCTGCACGATTTCCGACATCTTCGTCAGTTCTTATCCAAACCAAAATTTTTAAAAATGTATACTAACTCGAGGCGTTACCTAATTCTAGTGTGTTTCTTTTTGTTGATTCCGACCGTTCGTTTAAAATAATTTTTCCATTAATTTTTTTAAAGGATTCGTTGGGAAGCTACAGACATTAAAGACGCTGTTGTTTTAGGAATGGGTTCAATGAATTCTGAATGTTTTGAGTTTGTTTTCGGTTGTTTTTATTTAAAAAATATTTTTTATAGGCTTTTATTTGAAGAATTTAATCTAAAAGGAATTTTACGAGAAGTTGGAGAACGCAAAAACGAGACAAATTTAAGAAGAAAAAAGAGGAAGGACGCTTTGAGATTGCAATTGCGTATGTTTTTTGTAAAAATTAAATTTCGGAGGAAGTTTGGGGAATTTATTTTTGAATCTAGTTATCGGGGGATGTTTTAAAATTATTAGGGATTTTCGGGTCTATTACGTTGGGGGCCTGATCCGAAAGATCTGCTTTCTGTCAAGGGTGAAGCCAAGTGGGCTTCTTTGGCTAAAGCTTCCCCCGAAATGGGGAGAAGGGAGAAATTTGAGGAGAGGACCACTCCCTGAAATTGACTCCCTGGCTACGCCCTTTCTGTTTTTGGTTTCAATCCTTAACCTAAAAATAAATAAGACCAGGATTGATTCAAAATTTCAATCCAACTGAAACTTGTTAGTTAATTTTTGACACAACAGACGGCAAAAATCCGCAAATAGTTTCCCGCATGTTTTATTTTTTTAAATTTTAACATAATTTCCTTCATTTTCAGTTCGAATTCTTGAACTTGCTCTAACTCGTAGACTATTTGACCATTCATTTTTTGATCGTCATTCTGGTTCTTTGTCGCCACTTTTGCTTGAATTTATTGAATCTGTTCGGTTTCATGTTGAATCTGAAACGGTTTATTTTTTTAATTATGTGGGGATTTTGCAGTTTTTATTGTCCTAAAAACGTAAATTTATTTCTTATGTCGGTAGGATTTCGGAATCGCCCGTGTCCACGGGTATCTCCCTTGAGCGGGAGCAGGCCCGCCGAGCTATAACTTCATTCAAAATGGTCTTATCCGAGACGCCCTGGTATGTATCGATTTATCTCGTCGAGACTCATCGAACCATACCAAGGCGTCCCAGATTTTAAACAAAGTTATAGCTCGGCGGTAGGTTGGCCTCGCGGTACACTGGCCTGCTTCCTTTATTTTTGTCGGCAGGATTTCGGAACCGCCCGTCTCCACGGGTATCTCCGTATCCTTGAGCATGCCTGTCAGTCTGGGTATTTTTGACTTTGGGATTTTCAAATTCTTGGCTTTCGCTCTATGATGGCTCTGGGCTCCGGGGACGAATCGAGGAATTTTGGCAAATTCTAGCTTAAAAGGGTTATTATTAGAGACACAACACGTTTTAAAATATTTTACTTTTCTAAATTTTTCACAGATTCGTGATGTTAAAACAATGAGAATACATTTTGCTAAAGTTGTTACTGAAATTGTTTGCAGTGTTCCACGTATTTTTTTAAATTTTTTGTTTAATTTTTATTCAAAATTTTAGTTGATTTACGAGAAAATTTGTTACCAATGGATTTGCGTCGTTCATTATTTTTCCTCTTCTTTTCTTGGTGCAGTCGAATTTTGGCAAATTCTAATGATAATAGAAGGTTTTTTAAAATTAATATTCGAGGATTTATATGTGAAATAAAATGAAGAAATTCGGGGTAAGGGTGTTGAATTTAGTTGAATCCTTTCTTTCAAGTAGATATCCACCTTGATTTTGATTTAGACATTGATTAGTCCAGAGTCAATGTTGAAGTCTTTTATGAGTTTTTTTTGGGATTTTTTTATTTTTTTAGGCTCAAGTCAAAAAATTGGTCAAGTGTCATGATCAAGCCTTTCTCTCTCTCTCTCTCGCTCTCTCTCTCTATTTCACACTTTTTATAAGACTTCCATTGGTAGAGCAATATTTGCGCGGATATCTACTAAAGTTTTTTGTGTTTAGGAATTGAATTAACAACTGAAATTAGCAATTGAAATTCCTTTAAGATTCCTAGTTGTTTCAATTCTGCCATTTTTTCCTCAATTTATTCCACCCTTCTTAATTTCCCTTCAAATTTCTTAATGTATTCGTAGATTTTTGGTTACTTTTTAAGTTATTAGGAATGACAAAATCCCATAAAGTCTATGAAAAATGAGAATTTAAATTTTCTCTTTATTTCGAGGTTACCCCTTCAAAGCCAATTAAAAATAATTATTTTTAAGAAAAGAAAATGATATTGGTATTCATGTTGAACAAAAAGCAATTCAAGCAATGTGTGCACTTTTTTGTGTAGGAAGTGTTTTTGAATGTCAAGGACAATTTGGGGATGAAGATTATATTTTGAGATGGGTAGAAGCTTTGTTGTCTTCTAATAATTCTACGGTTTTTTTTTAATTTTTAAAAAATATTTTTTGGGTTTAATTGATAGATTCTGCCGTTTTCTAATTCTGATTTTTTGTTTCCAATTTATTGCTACCCTCTTAATTTCTTATCAAATTAATTCTTAATATCCCTTCTCTTAATTTCTCTTCAATTTAGGTTTTAAAAATTATTTGGGGGGTTGTCAGGTTATACGCCCCACAAAGTTTATTTGTTGTTTAAGTAATATCTGTCAAAATATGTTTAAAGGATCTTTTGGAATAGTCTTATAGTATTGTCTTTTAAGACGCTACAATTGGAGTTTACATTAGATGCTAGTTTAAAAATTCAAAGTTAGAAGATAAATAATCCAATGATCTGACTGGCATCTTTGGGTTGACAAACAAAACCCTGGACTAGGTACAAAAAACCCTATACCGGCCTCTAAATAAGTACAATGTTTGAACAAGTCTAAGGAGAAATTAGGAGTGTCTCCTACGCCCTTCTAAAATTCTAATATTTTCTTCATATTAAAAATTCATTTTTTTTAAAGATTAATGGAATTTGTGAAGAATTGCTTTGTACAATGCTCCATTTAAACGAAAATTATCCTCAATTATTTGAAAAAGTTTTACAAATGTGTTACATAAAAGACGAACTTGTTGGTTCACGTTGTTTTCGTTCTTTGGCTTTGCTTTTTTCTCAAAGGTTTTTTTGTAATTTCTATAGATTAGATTTTATTTGGTTTTTATGTTGGGTTTTGGGTTTCCTAAAATATTTTTGTTTTTGAATTTTTATTGTTTTGTGTGGGATCTGGGCCTTTATATTTGGATTGATAAACATTTTGGATAAGTTTTCCTTGTGGCTATGATTTTAATGCCGTCCTTCTGATATCCGCCTTTATATCCGTAGCTTTTAGATGGTTACAATTAAATCCTATAATGATAAGGGTCTTGAATAGAAATGGACATCATATATGGATCTGGGGGATCTCGGTTGACTTTGAATCGCGGTTGAATGGGTAAATATACGGGAATATTCATTACAAATATTCATTACAAATTCATCTTTAGGGAAAAAATAGGGACGAAAATCTTAAAAAATATGGGCCGGTGGGTGGTGGCTTGATCGGTCATTATTTACTCCATGGCCAGTCATTGTTATAGACTAAATTTATTGTGTAACTTAAAAATTCATTTTCGGGACTTATAAACATTGCCAAACTCTCAAATTTATTTAAAAAAAATTTCTTTTTTAAAGAGAATATCCATGTGAATTTATTTCACTTTTATGCTTATGTGGAACATTTGCTTCAGATGCAGAAGATTCTTCAATTCGTCAAACAACCTATTTATTTATTTCTCTTTTAAAAAGACAATTTTTGGATATTAATTTATCTCCATTAAATTTATCTTCAATTGTGGAAGAACATAATAAAAATGTTAGGGCAATTAATAATTTGGATGTGAAACCAAAGTAGGAGAATTAGAAAAAAATTTTTTTAAATTTTAATTTCAAGTTATTTTTCAATAAGCCAAACATGTATTAGTCAACAATTAGCTAAACAATATTCACAACTTACTATGCCTATTTTTTCTGGTAGATTTTTTTTAAATATTGTCTGTACTAGAGATCGGTCTGGATACGATCTGGATTTTACTGGATCCAGAATCCTGTCCAGGTCAATACCCCAAATTCTCAGATCCAGGATTTTTGAAAATATCGATCTCTAGTTTGTACCTATTGATAGAGTTGTCCAAGAGTTTTTTTTTTTGATTTTTAACTCGAAACTTTTCTGGACGAGTGAAGGGAGTTTCCGGTTTGGATGAAATCTTGGGGGTTTTTGTGCCTGACTTTTTGTAATTATTAGGAAACTAAAGAGGGGTCGAAAGCGAGGAAATAATTTCATTTTTATTAAAAACTGGAATTCTTTTCACCCCAAAATCTTAGCTAATTTTTTTAGAATTAATCCTAAATACCGTAAATATTATAATAGAAGCCCTAGGCTTGTATTTTTTAATACCCTTCATCGTTGGGCTTTTTTTAGGCGTGGGCTTCTATTAGAATATTTACGTTAAATTAAATTTAAAAAATTTTTATTTTTTAATTTTAGAAATTTGTTCAAGAATAGAAACTGCGCGTCCAAATAGACAAGTTTCAATGTTAATATTTTTGCATGAATGGATAAAAAATATTGTTTTGGTTGATAATTATTGTGATATTTATTTACCTTTAAAAGAAGGAGAAAACAGAGAAGAAAATGGTTGGGGATCAGAAGAAGCAACACAATTACTTTTAAATAATTTGTTGTTTTTGACTGCTAAATTAAGTTGTGAACATGATAAAGAAATTAGAGAATTGTGGAAATGTTTGGCAACAAATTATAAAACAACAAACTTGCCTATTATTGTTCATTTTCTTTTTATGATGATTTCTCTGTCGTTGGAAAACATGCTTCCGTTGGTAAGTTAGAGAAAAAGACAATTGTTTAGTTATGTTTTGAAGAATATTCGGATAAAATTCTGATTTTATAATGTTTTTAAAGAAAGTATCAGAATTTTTGTTTCAATTTATAAATCAGAATTTTACACTTCAGAATTTAAACAAAACATGTTTTAAAAACCAGAATTTGTTCTTAAAATTTTGCAACTAAAATCAGAATTTTATATGAACATGTTTGTTCTAAGGTACTCTACATGTTTTGTGTTTTTTGTTTGGATAAAATTCTGATTTTATACATGTTTTAAAAATATCAGGATTTTGATTGATTTTGTCTTTCCCAAAACAATAGTTTTTATTTTAATTCAGAAAACAGAATTTAATCAAAACATTATTTATAAAAATCAGAATTTAAAATCAGAATTTGTAAAAATTTTACAAATTTAAAATCAGAATTTTATATAAACTTGTAGCAAACATACATACGAGTTGTTTAGCTTATTATTAATTTAACAAATTAAAAATCAGAATTTTTTTAAATTTAAAGGCAAAGAAAATATCCTCTTATATTCTTGAAGCTTGTGGTGAAGAATTTGTTTCATTACTTGTAAATAATTTAGAAAACGTTGGAAAACCATTTAAACATTTTTTGTGTCGATCAGAAATGCCCCCATTTTATCGTTGGGAAAATGAAACAAAAAAAGAAGAAAATTTTGAAAATAAAATTGAGGAAATTAATAATAATGAAGAAATAATTGAGGAAGAATTTTGTGAAGAAAAAAATATAAATAATCAAGATTTAACAACTCCAACATTAAATTCTTTATTAAAAATTATTCCAAAACAATTACCAATGCCTCCTTATGGTGGAAATTATTCAAGACTTTCTTTACTTTTTCAACCACAAAATAATAATAATGGATGTTTACTTTCAAGGTGAAAAATTTTTTTTGAATTTCTACATGGAAATGAATAATTTCTGGATTCCAAGTCTAAGCGATCACCTAAATCTATTCTTTTCTTGTATAAATATTCACTATGGTTGTTCTTTAGCGTTCAAACAAACCCAAAAAATGGGGGGAAACAGTTAATTTTTTTTGAACAACCCTAATATTTAACTATTTATTAGAGATAGGACTGAGATTCCGATCGTGTTAGATTTTTTCCGAGATATTGATTTCGATTCCTATACGACATTTCCAGTTCGATCTCTACAATTTATATATTTCTACCAGTGATGTAGCTCGTGCCTCAAAATACGAGACACTAGATTCATGAGATACGAGATCTCTCAAAAATACGAGATTTCATAAGATACGAGACGAGCTCCACCCCTGATGTCTACCTTTAACTCCTTTTTTTGCCATTTTTCTTTTTGAAATATTTTTTAAATTTTAGAAGCCATATGTCACTCTTTTTACTTTGCGATTTAATTGGATTAAAAACTTCAATTGGTTGGAATGATTATATTCCAAAATTGTTACATATTGCCGTTATTAATTTGGATTCTAATGATAAAATTATCTGCTTCCATTCACGCCAAATAATTATTAATATTTGTTTAATGTTTATAGCCGATGATGTTTCGCTTGTCCAAGTTGCTACAACTCTACTTAAAAATCAGGCAATATTAAAATAACCTTTCTAAATAAGGCTTTACTTGTTTATTTTTTAATTCCAAATTAAAAAAATTAGGGTCCAGTTTACAGTTACGATTTTCAATGTGGTAATGATTCCTTGTATGCTGGTTCTAAATTAATAACAATAAAGTCCACAAGGGGTTCGAATAGAATTAAGTCATATATGGACCATTGGTTCTCGGCTTCGGATATTTGGTAATTAAAGATTAGCTCGTAAATGTGAGGATGTGAGGACCTTCGTGAGGACATGTTTCTAAGCCTTGGAAGGAAGTTTTTTAAATTTTTCTTCCAAGCCTTCCAAACCTTGGAATTTTCAACCTCCGAGATCCCCGCGATCCATATATAAAGATTATTTCTTTTCGAACCCCATTTCACCATAGGACTTCGATATAATTATATAATGAAATCCGTTAAGTATTTATTATTCCTCCTATTTCTAACAGATTATTTAAATAAGGATTTAATCTTATAAAAGAGAAAAATAATTTTTTCTAAAATAATTTTTTTGAAAAATAAGAATTTCGAATTCGAAATAAATTCGAATTTTAAAATCTAATATCGTATTTTATGGTTATTTAGTCTCTTTTTTCTAAAATATTTTTTTATAAATGTAGACTTGTCCAATATTAGCTAAAGTTTAAATCTGAAATCTAAAATTTTCTGGTATCTATCTTTAGGGACACTTAATTTTTATTATGTCTGATTATTTTTATAAATTTTTATCAAGTATTTTGTTGTAAATTATAATGAGGTCTTATAATGATAAAAGTCTCTAATTTGATTAAATGTCATATATGGATCTCGGGGATCTCGACTTCGGATATTTGGAAATTTTTGAAAATTTAAAATTTGCCCGTATGGTACAAACTTTTTTTCAATGTACTCACCTTTTTAACATATGCAAGTATGAGTATCTTGATACGTGCTTTCAAGCATTGGTTTTCAATTTTTTCAATTTACCAATCCATACTTTCAAGATGGATTGAGATCCTCGTTTGAGATCCCGAGATCCCCGCGATCCATATATGATGATTATTTCTATTCGAGACCCTTATCTCCATAGGACTTTGGTATAATTATATAATGAAGTCCTTTAATAGCGTCCTATGGTGTGTTTTGATATGACGAAGTGTTTCGATGTAATTAATTTAGTCAAGTCTATAGTGATAAAAGTCTCGAATAGAATTAAATGTCATATATGGATCTCTGGGATTTCGGCTTCGGATTTGAAAATTTTTGGAAATTTAAAAATAGCTCGTATGGTACAAGCTTTTTTCCAGCGTACTCATACCTTTCTAATTTTTTTGGCATTTTGGTACCAAATTCGCTCTCATACTTCCAAGTATTGGTTTTTAATTTTTTCAATTTACCAATCCACATTTCCAAGTACTGTCCGAGATCCCCGTGATCCATATATGACGATTATTTCTATTCGAGACCCTTATCGCCATAGGACTTCGGTATAATTATATAATGAAGTCCTTTAATAAAGCCCTATAGTCTCGATGTAATTAATTTAGTCAAGTCTATAGTGATAAAAGTCTCGAATAGAATTAAATGTCATATATGGATCACGGGGATCTCGATTGACGATTAATTCTATTTGAGACCGTATCCTTTTAATTTTGTTTGTCTTAACTAATTTCAATATTGTCCGTTCCTTCGGGGTTTTTGAATCTACTACCGTATTTCTTCTAATAGTGCGACCGGTCGGTTTATTTTTTAACCATCCTCTAGAGGGTCGGTTTATTAGAAGGGGTCGGTCTAATAGAGAGAGTCGCTCTATTAGAAGAAATCCGGTACTTTTTAAACGATTTTTAAGACTTTATTTTTAGCTAAGAAATCAAGAAAATATAAAAGAATCAAATCTGGATGAAGTTGGATTAAATTTAAATAATTCAACAACAACAACAACAAACAATAATGGACGTATTAATCGAATATCAACAATAACAACATCAGCAACAACAAATAATGCTGAAAATTCAAGTTTAGCAAGTGAAAGTATTGGAAATTCCCCTTACAATAATTTAAATAATAATAAAGAAAAATATTTAAATAATTTAAATTTAATTCCAAATTATTATAAAGAACAATTATTTGCTGTAGATGCTCTATTTTGTTCTAAAACTGAATTATTAAAATGTTTATTGTTTTGCCTTTCTCAAAAGTGAGTTTTTGATTCTTTTTTTAAATGATTTTTATGGGGGGGGGGGTGTGGAAAGGCCCTCACGCTGTGAGCTAAAATATATTGTAAAGCTATAGTTTTCTCAATTTTTTGAATTCCAATGCTTTAGACACTTGTTCTGTATTTTTTTTTATTAAAAAAGTTGAAATCCTTGTGACATGAAGGGGTCGCGATAAAAAGAAAACCTAATTTTTGTATTATTTGTTTCTATTAAATTCAAAGCTGTATGTGGGAGCTGTGTGGTTAAGTGGCTTGATTTTTCCCTTTCTTGGTGAACGCGGGATGTTCGATTCCGCTTAGGGTTTCTGCTTCTGAAAGATTCGTGGATATATTTGGGCGATGATGAAAATATTTGGAAGCGTTCGCGGTTTCCACCCTAGACGCCACAATGAGGGATCTCCCATATCTGAGCCCAAATTTTTTTTAAGAATACCCTCTTTATTAAATGCAAATTTGAAACCTGTAGGTTTGCAATGACTTTTTTTGTAGATTATGGCTGGGAATATTTGAACATTTTAGGACTGATTTTTTCAAAATTTATAAATTTACTCATTTCCTAATATTTATTTTCTTCTCCCGGGTAGGGAGTTCCATAATTCACCTGATCAGTTCCAAGATCAGAAAAACATTTCTCTCAAAAACCTTTCTAATTATTAATTTTTTCCCCTATATTTTTTAAGAAAAAATACAAGTTTATGGACTTTTGAAGATACAACCCAAAGGTGTTGGATTACTGAAAGTTCTAAATATGTTGGACGTTTTGTTCAACGTTTAGTTGATTTTCTTCAAACAAAATTACCAGAATTAGCTAATAATTGGACTCAATTTGCTATTCATTTTGCTTTTAATATTTCGAATAGACATTATTTTGGTATGTTTTTGTTGTAAGAAGCAATGTTTAAATTAATTTCTGAAATTTTACAAACATGAAACTAAAATGTTTTTTTGTTTTTAAAACTTGAACAACATGTTTAAACATGAGGGAAAAAATTTGAAACATGAAACATTTTAAAAACATGTTTTAAAGTTTTAGAACAACAATAAACTAAACATGAAATTCTGATGTTTTAAAACATGTTTTATTTAAATTCTGATTTTTTTAAACATGTTATTGAAATTCTGATTTTTTAAAAACATGTTTTATTTAAATTCTGGTTTTCTAAAAACATGTTTTATTTAAATTCTGATTTTTTAAAAACATTTTTCTGATTTTTTAAAACATGTTTTATTGAAATTCTGATTTTTTAAAACATGTTTTAATTAAATTCTGATTTTTTAAAATATGTTTTATTTAAATTCTGATTTTTTAAAACGTGTTTTATTGAAATTCTGATTGATAAAAACATGTTTTATGTAAATTCTGATTTTTTTAAAAACATGTTTTATTTAAATTCTGATTTTTCTGAACATGTTCTATTCAAATTCTGAAAAAATTTTAGGTCGTTCATTTCAAATTGCTGGATCATTAGGCACTAGCCCTGTACCTTTTATTCCATTATTAATTTCTCGTCTAGTTGATATATTTTCTGAAAATAATGATGAAACACAAAGCTTTATTATTGGTAAATTTTTTAAAATTTTGAAAAAAATTATTATTTTTCTCAAAAGAATTATTTATTTGCCTTCAACGAATGGTACAATCTGTCGATAATAATTCAAAAACATTTTCTAATGGACATTGTCGTTCGATAAGTTATACTCGGAATTTTTGGGAGCCGTTAGAAGCAAATAAAAAGGATGAGAAGAAAGGTGGTGATATTTTTTAATTTGACTAATACTTGAGGACTTAGGAGCACTGTTTGGAAGTTCGTACCAAAATTAGTACTCATATCTGTGTACGAGAAAATAAAACAGGCCTGTACTACAGGCAATTTTTAAAATTCCAAACACTGCTTGGGAAGTTTCCAGTCTTGTTTATAAAAATTTTACTTCCAGAAAATTTTCCTCGTTCCATTCCCTCCTTTTATCGCTCTGACTCAGGTCAGAGCCTATATAAATTTTGATAGACATAACCTATAGGACGACTTAATGCATCAGCTCATTATTATTGTTTCTAATGTAAGTGAAAATAAAAACGAAAGTTTAGCGTTGGGGAGGTTGCGATCGTTGGAAACCTCCTGGCAGTTGTTGCTACAGGAGCTTCGGATCTCCCCCTCTTCCACCTTACATGAGCTACAGTTTATCAAATATATTTTCAGATATTCGGCACTCTCTCCTACTTTCAAGTAATTTTGATATAAACAACAAAACACCATTAAAAAGAAGTAAAAGTGCATCAATGCCAAAAATAAATAATGAAACAAATTTATATTTAACTGAAGAAAATATATTAGCTTTTTCTCAAATTGCTACAATTTCTCTTTTAATGTTGGAATCTAATGTAGATAATGAATTTTTAATTGGATTACATACTTTTGATAAGGTGGGGAGTGATTAATTTTTGTTAAAAATTAAAAAAAAATTTAAAATTAAAAAAAAATTTTTTTTTAGATTTTACAAGCTAGTGGAAATCAACGTTTTGAATTTCTTGTTCGTTTGGAAGAAATTGTAAATAAAAGTTGGGAGTTGCCTAACAACACTGAAATTGTTGCTTTAGCTTTGAAAGGTATATGTTTCTTCAATTTTTGTTTTTATGTTTATTTTAAATAAACTTGTTGGGAACATGTTGGTTTTGTGGATACTTTGTTTGTTTTGAAGTAAAAGCAAGCAAACTTTCTTTAAAACATGACAAAACATAAAAACACAAACAAATTAAAAACTTAAAACTTGAACAAAAACATGTTTGGAATAAACAAAACATTTAACAACCTAAACATTTTAACAAAACAGTTAAACAGTTAAAAGTTTTGTTTTTGTTAAAATGTTTTGTTTTTTCCCTTTAAAACACACACAAACAAAGATTACATAAACATATGTTTTGTGTTTCTTTGAAACATGTTTCCTATTTTTTCTAAACAAAACATGTTTTGTTTCTGTTGTTTTAAACATTCAATTGTTTCAGGTATTCTCTACCCTTTTCACGGCTATGAATGTTCTATTTCAATATTTTCAAAATGCCTTTTAAATTTAAATCAAAAAATTGTTTGTTCAAATTCAAAAGAATCTTTTGCTTTGATTGTGACTGGTAACTTTTGATTATTAAAAATTTTTTTAATTAATTTTTTTCCAGCTTCATTACCCTATTGTATTCAAAACTTCAATTCCCCAACTTCGCTGTGTTCTAAGCTTGCACAATCTATTGCAACTGTATTTTTTTATTAAAAAATATTTTTTTTTAAATTATTTTTTCAGCATTGTCGAACAGAACTTGATCAACTTTCAAAGGAAAAAGGAGTTAATTTGGATACTTTTTCTGACCATCCTCTTTCTAATTTGATTACTGTGAGTTTTCCTTAATTATAGGAGCTAGATTGAGTAGAGGGTGAATAAATGTGAAGGCTATGGTTGGCGGATTCTGGAAAATTTCGGGTGTTCGGGTCTGATACCTGAACTTAAAGTTTAGGAGATTTGCAGAGATCTGTATCAGCCTACCTAAATGTGGGCACTAAGAATAGGATCCTAGAACTTGTTAATAAATCACCGTTATCTCTACGTTCTTCCCCTTTTGGGAATAATGTAAAGCTAGCTACTAATTTGGGAAGAACGTAAAACTACTCCCTTTTGAGTGGAAGTTCATTCCTTCTTAGTGTGGGCACTAAGAACGGGCGATTGATTAAAGACCAATCGTGAATTAAACTCCTAGAACTTGTTAATAGATGTGAAGGCTAGTGTATGACTGAGGAAATTATTATCTAAGAAAATATAAGAAATTATTATCACCATTACCTCTTACATTCTTCCCCATTTTGTGATTTTATACTACTCCCTTTTGGGTGGAAGCTCGCTTAGTTTCTTCAAAAATTTTGCATTAAAATTAATTTTATTTTTTTTAAATGCATAGATGATGGACCAATATCGAGAACAAAAATTTCCTCGTGACCATCCCCAATGGACTAAATGTGTAATTAATTATTTATTGGATGCTTTTAAACCTGATACTTTTCAATTAATTATTGTTTTGACTGAAATGCTTGAAAGAAGTCCTATAGCTTTACATTCTAGTCTATTGGATATGTTGCTGTTATTATTTAATTATGGAAATTTAAATAATTGCCCTCCAGCTTATTTTAATTCTCAGGTATTTACTTAGTTGGAATTGGATTTTTAAATGGTAGAGTTTGAACTAGAGCTGCGTCGATATAAAAAAATCTGCGAAATTCGGAAATCGAAAGAAAAAACGTCGAAAATCGAAATTTCGACGCAGCTCTGGTTTAAACTTAAATTTCTGGTCGTCGGGTTAGGAAAAATTAAAGTCCAGAAAGGTGAAATGATTGCTTGGACATATAGTACTAGAATCCAGACTTGCACACGGATACGGATATGGATACAAATAATATCAAAATGCCTGCGGATATCCGTCTGTATCCGTCCGTATCCGCCGTAAATATCCGGATACGGATACCAATTAATTTTTCCATTTAATTTTTCCTATCTGATTTTTACCTATCTGATTTTAAAAAAAATGTAGGAATGAAAAGATGGGGGAAGGGTGAAAATGAGAAATCTTTCTGCTTCACAACGTAAGCATCAGGGAATTTGGAATCAGAAAAGCTTGGTTCCTAGTAAACATTAGAGACCGGAATTTAGTGGTCGTTCAATAATATCGGTATCGATATATCGATATTTTCTATCGATATATTGTGTCGATCCCTCCCGCATACAAAAATATTTTTTTGCGTTTATAGATTGTCAAAACAATTTTTAAACACATTCATGGTTCAAGTTCTAGAGAAGCTTCGCGTATTTTTAAAGTTATATTGGAACAATGGAATGCTATTTCTGTTGATAAAATTTCCCAAAATGAGGTAAAAATAAATAAAATTTTTCTTTAAAAAATAAATTTTTAAAGAAAGATTTTTTGGCTAAAAGAAAGCCAGAATTTGAAATTCGATTTGAAAAACCCTTTTTACACGAAATTAGTGTTGATAAATTGTCTTCTTTGGATTCGTTTGGTAGTTCAAGACAAAAGGTGTGATTAAAATTTATTTGAAATTTTTTTCCCTTTTTTAGATCAGAAAAAAGCTTTTAACTTTATTTTCAACTTTTGGACTCCCTATTGGTGCAACTAGACATCTTTCGGTGAGTTTTTTTTTGGTTAAAATTAGTTTGTGTAAAATAACAAAACGTGGAAGGGCATAAAGCAGACGGCATAATTCGGATATCAACTTTGTTAATTTAGTAAAGCAGCTGGGCTATAGCTATTAAGAGACCTAGTAAGATTACTCTACGATGAATAGAGTAATCTTGCTAGGAATATTATTTGCTACATGAGAGCAGAGAACCTACCGTCGTGAATTTCTAAATTAGGAGTTTATTTTTTTCTTATCGACATGATTCTCGATCCATAGCTTTTATTTGGTGTAATAATTATTCAAATATAGCTAAGAATTGATTCGAGTTAGGGTTTTTGGAATTGAATTTGTTGGGTCTAAAAAATCCTAAAAAGGTGTTTTATTTTTCGCCAAAAATTACAATGAAATAATATTTTAATTTTTTTCCAGCTTTTATCAAAATCCTTTACTGACATTCAACAAGATCAATTAATTAATATAAATATTGAAGAGAAAGAAGGGGGAAATATTCAAAAACAACATCAGCAACAATCAAATTTAAAGCCAGAATCAAAAGATGATTACTCAACAAAAACAAATCAACAACCAAATATAGATAGAATGTCAAGTCCAAAAAGTTTTGGTGGTGGAGGACCATCATTAGGAGGAGGAGGAGGAGGTGGAAATTTATTACAACAAGACCACCATTCTAGTGCAAATAGTTGTGAATTAATATCTTTACGAACAACAGACTCTTTCCCTAGAGTTTTTAAAGAATTTGATTTTCTTGAAGCTGAACATGATTCTGTGTCTGAATCGGCTGAAAGTTGTTTTAATTGGTTATCTACAATGAGAACTCCTAGGTCGGAATGAAGCTTTTTATTTTTCTAGATGTTTAATTTAGCAATAATTATGTTGTTGTGCTGGTCTTATAGTCTCAATAGTTTTAAATATTAATAGATTAGGATCTCTCATAATTTAGATATTGGTTGTTCTGGGTCCTGAAAATTCTGAGACTTTTAAAAATTCTTGGTCCGGATTCTGGACTTGACCTTAGCTGAATGACTGGACATTCTGGGCTGGTATTTGAGCTTTTATTTTGCAAATTAAAAATGCGAGGGTGCTCTGGGTACAAAACCAAGGCCTTGGCCAGTTCGGTTTCTAGTTTGTATATAACTGGGCTTGTTCTCTAATCTAAACATAAACTTCTTAATCCAACAAACAACAATTCTATACTTATTTATGTACTTCTTTCAGGGGGAAAATGTCCATATTTTTAACTAGGTTTAAGCACTACATCCCCATTTGTCATAGACGTGAACTACGTCTCTGAACTTTGAAATAATGTTTCTTCAATTAAAATACAGGGTCTGCTCTGAAATTAACGACATAAACACACAAAATGATCAAGACGAACTTGGTGACGATGAAGAAGAGTTTTATGAAGATAATGATTTGGATAGTAATAATTCAAATAATAATACTCGTTGTGATGATCCTTATTCTCCAAAATCGTTTAGAAGTGGAGGGACTAATAGTAGTTGTTGTAATAGACATTCTTCTTTGGAAAGTGTTGGAGGAGGAAGTGGAGGAGGTGGTGGAGGGGGGTTACACAAAAATATAGCTACAAATATAAGAAGGAGAAGAAGAAAAGGAGGAGGGGGAAGAGAAGGAGGGGGAGAAAGAGAATCTTCCTTCACATTAATTCGAAGACCTTTAAGCGGTGCTAGTGATTCTAATGATGTTTCTTCTGATCGTACACCAATACAATCAACACATCATAGTGATGAAAGTAGTTCGGAATTTGCTTCGGAAGGAGAGCAACAACAGCAACAACGAGAAAATATTGAGGAAGAGGATGAAGGAGGGGAAGATGTCGAGGAAGATGAAGAAATGGGTGGGGGAAGAAGAGAAATTGTGGGGGGAAGAAAAGAAGAGAGCGAGTTGAGACGTGAATCAAATTTAATGAGAATATGTGGGGGTGATAATCAAGAGAATAATCAATTAATGGAAGAACACAAAATGGTTGTAATGAGAAGAAAAGAAAATAAAAAATTTTCAAAAATTTTGTTGTCTTCAATATCCCCAAGAAAACAACAACAAAATCAACAACAATTCCCTTCTTCTTCTACAACATCCACAATATCACCTTCAATAAATACAACAAGACAACACAAACTTATTGGAAGAAGAAATTCTAGCGCAGAATCTTCTTCCCAACATTCAAATTCATTACATACAACAACAACACATTCTATTATTCCTTTATTTTCTGAAATACAACAACAACAACAAATATTTAAACAACAACAAAATACAAAATGTTTTGATGAAGAACAGCAACAACAACAAAATAATTATTTGCGTTTGGAATGTTCACATCATATTTCTGGAATGGTTTGTGTTTTAATAATTTATTAATAGAAAATTGTGTTTTTATATGTTTGTTTTAAATTCTGATTTTTAATATGTTTGTGTTTTGTTGTTTGTTTTGTTTATTATTCTGATTTATATGTATTTTTGTGTTTTGTTATATTATAATTCCGGTTTCTGCTTTTGTATTTTTTATTTATTCTGATTTAAATTAGGTAGATTCTGATGTTTTTGTTTTTTCTTTGTTCGTTTTGTATTCTGATTTTTGTGTTTCTGGTGTTTGTTTTAAATTCTGGTTTTCGTGTTTTTCTGTTTCTGGTTTGTTTGTTTTAATTGTTGTTTTAAATGAATTCTGGTTTTTGTGTTTTCTTTTGTATTTCTTTTTTAATATAATATTATAATTCTGATTTGTGTATTCTCTTTAATTTGTATTTTATTTCTGATATTAATTTTAAAACATTTTCAGGTTGAACATTTATGGAATAATTTAATTTCTCACTTAGACAACGATCAAAATGGAATAATAATTTCAAATTCAATTATTTTATTAACACAACTTTTTCGAGTAAATTAAAAAATATTTTTTAATTATTTAAAAAAATTTTTTAAGGAGAAAAGTATTTTTCTTGTTCGTATTTTGAGGGATTCTTTGGATATTTTTAATTATTCTCAACAACAAAAAATGTCTACAGATATTTCCCAATTATTTTTACGTTCTCTAAATTTTCTTTTAAAATTTGTTGAATGTCCTTTCCTGTTTGTATCTTCCCAATTTGTGAGTTTTTTCTTTAAAAATTAATTCATTAATTTTTTTAGATTAATTCTTCTAATTTACTCGATTCAATAAAAATTGCTTTATTTGAACTTCGTGAACATTTTGATGTTTGTTTTATTTTTAGTGTTAGAATTAATCTTAAAAAGTGTATTTTAATTTTAAGGCATTTAATGAACATTATGAACAATCATTAAGGGTATGTTTGTATTTTGTTTTAATTAAATTCTGAAAAAAATTAATTAAAATTCTGAAAAAATTATTTATCCTGATTTTTTAATTTTCTCTTTACCCAGTCTTTAATTCTTAAACTGATTTACAACATTAAAAACTTGTGTTTTTTCTCGTTGTTGTGTTTTTAAAAATTCTGATTTTTGTGTTTTCTTTTTAAGATTTCTGATTTTTGTATTTTCTTTGTGTTTCTGTATTTTATTTTCCAAAATTCTGGTTTTTGTATTTTCTTTTTTTATTAATTTAATATTCTGATTTTTAAATTCTCTTTTTCTTTTGTGTTTTCTTTTATTTCTTCTGTTAATCATATAAAAAACACACCTTTGTGTTTTATTTTAAATTTTAATCCTTTTTTCTTTAATAATTTACTCTCTATTTATGATTTTTGTATTTTCTTTGTGTTTCTGTATTTTATTTTCCAAAATTCTGGTTTTTGTATTTTTCTTTTTAATTTTTCTATTTTAATATTCTGATTTTTAAATTGTTTCTTTTGTGTTTTCTTTTATTTACTTTTTCTGATAATTATTTAAAAACACACCTTGTGTGTTTTTATTTTAAATTTTAATCCTTTTTTCTTTAATAATTTATTCTCATTATTTCTTTATTATTTCATTTTTAACCGGTCATCATCATTTTTTTACTCTTGAGATTTTTCTTTTCTTGTCGGTATTTTTATTTATTTTTCTTGTTGTCACTTGGCAATTTTCAGAAAGAGTCATTTTATACTTTTATTGCTTTAAAATAAAAAGAAAAATCCTTACATTTTTGGAAAATAAAAGGGAGAGGAGGGAAAATGTGTCCATTTTTAACCTATATTTTATTTTTAATCTCTCAAATTTCAAAAATTAAAAAAAAATATACAAAATAGGAGACACATGGAAAGCGTTAAAAATAAAATAAAGAAAAAATGAAAAATTATGGGAAAAATTTATTTTAATTTAAAGGCTCTTAATATGGTCAAAACATCACAAAAATTATTATTAATTAGTGGAGCCGAAAATAAAAGTAATTTTGGAGATACAACAACAACAACTTCTAGTTTAACAACAACATCAACAATTAATAATTCTTTTAATCAACAATTCCAAATTATTAAAAATCAGGTTTGTTTGTTTGTTTGTTGTTTTAATTTTGTTTTGTTTGTTGACCTTGTTTTGTAGTTGGATGTTTTGTTTGTTTATTGTTTAGTTTTGATTTGTTTGTTGACCTTGTTTTGTTGTTGGATGTTTTGTTTGTGTTCTGATTTTTGTTTTGATAGCCTAAAGATTCTGATATTCTGATTATTTAGATTCCTGATTTGTGTTTTTGCTCTGGTTTTTATTCTGATTTTGTGTGTGTGTGTGTGTTTTACTCTGGTTGTTGTGTGTTTTTTGTGTGTGTTTTTGTTCTGGTTGTTATTTTGATAATTGTTTTGATATTCTGTTGTTATTGTTGTTGTGTTTGTTGTTTTATTCTGATTTTTATTTTGTTTGTTTCTTGTTCTGATATTAATTGCTACTTGTTTTGTTTGTATATTTGTTCTGTTTTTTGTCTAATATCAATAATTAATTTTGTTTATTATTTGTTCTGATTTTTATTCTGTTTTTAGATTGTATTTTACAAGTTTAATATTACTCTTAATTTTTTAACAGGAGTTTCTTTTATACAAATCTTTACACAAACTTTGTTTTCAATTATTGCTAGTTGTTGAAAAATTTATTGAAATGTGTTTGTCTGTTCAGAATTTTAATAATTCTCAGGTAAAATTAAAAATAACCTCAAAAAAATTTTTTTTAATTTTTAGGAGTCAGATTTAACCCCAGCAGTAGCTTCTCTCCAAAAAGAATTGCTTTCACATTTATCAACTTCATCCTCTTTAGATTCTTTTAAAACTTCAAATTTAAGTTTAGAAGGAGGGGGAGGAGGGGGGAATACTTGTTGTAGTAATTCTTCTTCAATTATATCAAAACAACAAAATTTTGATTTAAATCAGTCTAGAGATGTTTTAATGTTACACACAACAAATAAACAATTTAGAAATGCTTTTGGGAAATTGACACAATTGAGGTAATTTTGAAGAGGGGAAGAGGGAAAATTTGGGGTTTAATGTTGAGGGATTATAATAAGAACAAGTTGTTTTTGCTCTTGTTTTTATTCTGATAATTGTTCTAATATTCGGACTATTCAGTTTTGGATGGGGAGGAAACTAGGATGGGGAAAACGTTTTTTGATTTTTCTAACAAAGAAATTGGGGCTAACAAGATTTGGTATAAACAATTTTCGATCTAAATGATTTTCTTTTTGGGAGGTTTCATGTCAGATAGTTGTTTTAAAATTTGTTTCTGATTTTTGAATTTGTGTTCTGGCCTGAACTATTTCTGACTTAAATATTTTTGTATAAATATACCTACCTTTTATTTTAAGAATATACACAAGAATAATTTTTTAAAGTATTTGTATATATGTATGTACTTGTGTCTGTTTATAAAAATAAAGAAAATATTTGTACTTTTTAATGTTTCCTAAAAAATTTTTCGGAATTCTCGACAAAAAATTTTTTTTCTCATAATAAATTTTTTATTCTTTAAAAGTATTAAATTACTTTAAAGGAAAGAGAGAAATCCTTAAAAAAACACTCAATCTTTATTTTTAGATCCCAATACTGTAATACGTTTAATGGGCAATTTGGTTGTTGTGAACAAATAGATGTTGATGTACTTTTACTTAATTTTTGTAGAAGTCATTGTTCTTTGCGTGTTTGGGCAATGATTGGGTCTTTTGAACAGGTAAAGGGGGAAGAGGGGATTTTTAAATAATATTTTTGTGGATATAGTGAAATGGGGTTAAATGTCGAACTAAGTTTGGCTAAATGCCCAGCCTGTTCACAAAGAGAGAATAGTTTTATTCCCTTTGAATTTTAGCTAATACCAAATGAAACAAACATGTATTTGAAAAAAAGTTTATGGACTTCTATTTAACACAATAAAAAAACTTCCGAAAAAAATCTTCACTAATATCTCTTTTCTCAATTTTGGAAAGAAAAGTAGATTTTTCTATGTTTTTAATTTTTCTATTTTTTGAACATTCTTTCATTTTTAGCTTCGTTCTTGGTGCTCACAACTAAAAGAGTCAAATGTACAAATTGGAATACTTTTAAGAAATATTTCTGACAAATAAAATTTTATTTAAATTTTTAAATTACTAAAAAACTTGTATTTTACTTAAATTTTTATTAGAAAAATTTGAATCAAAAAATGATATTTTAGAAAAAATTCTTTGAACAGATTATTTAGAGTTGATCTCTACGGTTGAATTAATAATTTAGTCAATTTAATTAATTTTCTATTAAACAGTCGTTTTGGTGTAATGGATAGTGGTTTAGGTTTGTAGTAAAAAATGGCTATGGTTCGATTCCTCCAGGCTAAAAATCATTTTTTGAGAGTTTTTCCAGATTTTTTTAATAAAAAATATTTTTTTAAAAATTCTTTTATTTTATTCAAAATTTTTTAAAAGTCTTACAAAAATTGAAAATATTAAAATTTGGAATAATAAAAATTAATTTTTCATCGGTGGAATGGTGTTGGGAAAGAATTTTTTTAAATATTTTGGGTGAAGAAAAAAAAAGAAAATGCTATTGAAAATACAAAATATGTAAATAAATATATACAAAATTAAATAAAGAATATATCTAAAGCAACAGAAAAAAAAGAAAAAAATTTCTAAAATTAAAAAGAAAATTGGGGACCACGCCCTAGTTGAACCCGTAAAAATTGAGGATAGAAAGGATGGATGATCAGACAGAATCTTATTATTTGGTGTATGACTAGTGTGATTGGAAAGAAAAAAAATTTTTTTTAATATTGAATTTCATTTTTGAAAATTCAAAAAAATTTTATTTTCAAAAAATAAAAATTTCAAAAAATTATTTCCCATACTCTAGTGTCCCTCAAACATATCAAGATTTGTTTCCAATCACAACATGTCAATTAAACATTGTCTCAACTTTTCTCTAACAAAGAGTTTACATCAAATTGAAATCTTTTAGAAACAAGAGGGGAAGATGTTTCTTGTTGTTGTTTTTGTAAAATAGGAGAAGAGGATGTTTTTGTTTTTGTATTTTCTTTTAAAATGCAGTTTTGTTGTTTTGGTTGTTCCAAACATTGTTGTTCTGGATGTTTTTCTTCTATTAAAATGTTTTGTTGTTCTGGATGTTTTTGTTGGTCTATGTTTTGTTGTTGTTCTTGTTGATGTTTATCTTCTAAAATGTTTTGTTGTTTTTGATGTTGTTCCTGATGTTTTTCTAAATATTTTTGTTCTTCCAAATGTTTTTGTTGTTCCCCATTTTGTATTAATGTTTGTTGTTGTTGTATTCTTTTTAAACAATTTTGTTGTTGCTGATTATTTAAATATTGTTGTTGTTGTTTTGCATAGGCCATTTTATGTTGTAAAGCTACAATGAGTGAAGGGGGCAATTGTTGGTTATTATTAAAATTTTGAAAATTTGTTAAATGTTGTGGATAAGGATTTGGAAATAAGGAAGAAAGGGAAGATGTTGAGGGGGTTAATAAATGCTGAATTAAAGAGGGAGAGATTAATTGTTGTTGGGGAGGTAGAGGAAAATGATGTAAAGGTGGAGGAGGTAGTTGTGGTGGGGGTCTGTTACTGTTTGTAGGTATTTGTAAATGAGGTCGAAATCCTGGCTGAAAAATTAAAAAAAACTTTTTTAGGCAGAAACATGTTTTGATAAATTCATAATTGTTCCTAAAACATCAGAAATATGTTTCAAAAACATTTAAAACCAGAAAATGTGTTTTGTTCATATGTAATTGAAGAAAATACAAATGTTTGTGTTTTTATGTTTCTGGTTTTTAATTTTTGTATTTCTCTATTTCTGATTTTTATTTATCTTGTATTTTTTATTTCTGGTTTTTAATTCAAGTTTTAATTCTGATTCGTATCTCTACTTTGTATTTTTTTAATATTCTGATTTGTGTTTTATATTCTCTAATTTTATGTGTATTTTTCTAAAATCAGAATTGTGTTTTTAAAAATCAGAAATGTGTTTTAAATCAGAATTTGTGTTTTCCACAAATCAGAATTATTTTTCTAAAAACACAAACCAACGAGTGCATTATTCCCCCTCCCCTTCCAATAGAAGTTGTTGTTGTTGTTGTCATCCTCTCTCTATTATTATTGTTTAAATTAAATATTCTTTTTCTTCCATTTTCAATAATTCCTCCTCCCCCTTCATTATTAGAACAATTAGAAGATATGGAAGAATTACTTTTTGCTCTTTTAGCTTTTGTAGGCCCTAAATTATCTTCAAAATCGTCATCACTGTCGTCTTCAGAATTTAAATTGCTTCTATTATTTCCACTCAAAATTCTGGCAATTTGTAAAGCTGAATTGCTAGAGGAGTTTGTCCTGTGTATAGCTAAACGTTTCTTTTCTCGTTTACCAGCACCGCTGACTCTAAAACCTTTGGCGAAGGGGTTGTTGTCGATTTTTAAGTCAGTTATCTGAAAAATAATGTTTTGTATTTTATGTTTTTCTGATTTGTATTTTTGTGTTTTCATTAATTCTGATTTTTGTATTTTATGTTTTTCTGATTTGTATTTTTGTGTTTTCATTAATTCTGATTTTTGTATTTTATGTTTTTCTGATTTGTATTTTTGTGTTTTCATTAATTCTGATTTTTGTATTTTATGTTTTTCTGATTTGTATTTTTGTGTTTTCATTAATTCTGATTTTTGTATTTTATGTTTTTCTGATTTGTATTTTTGTGTTTTCATTAATTCTGATTTTTGTATTTTATGTTTTTCTGATTTTATTTTTGTGTTTTCATTAATTCTGATTTTTAAGTTGTTTTTTCCAAATTCTGGTTTTAGTGTTTTTAAAGTTTAATTTCTGATTTTTATTTTGTATTTTCTTAATTTTACTAAAAATTGTATTTTTTCTAAATTCTGGTTTCTAAGTTGTATTTAATTTCTGATATTTTGTATTTTCTTTTCTAGTTCTGGTTTTTATTCATTTGTTTAATTCTGATTTGTATTTTATCTTTTCTGATTTTATTTTTCTGATCTGTATTTTTAATTTCTGTTTTCAACTGTATTTTCGATTAAGTTTTAAAATTCTGGTTTTTTTAGAATTAAAAACACATTCCCTTATAAACACATTTGTGTTTTTCTCTTACAAAACTCTCCAACTTATTCAAGTTTATTTATTTATTTCGTTTATTTAGCACTAAATTACATTGCGTGTCTACTCAATTAAGTTTTCCCTCCTTTTTCTTTTCTAAAAACAATTTAGACTTAAAATATTCCTTAGAGACCCCAAAATTACTTTTAAATTTTTTTCAATTTTTTTCTTTAATTTTTTCTCAGAAAAATTTCTTTTTCTTCATCAAAAACATATTTTTCTCTCTTAGGATTAATCCATAAAATATTAAATACCGTAAAGCGGTTAAATTGAAAAGAAAATTAGGAAAAAAGAATAAATATATAGTTGACTAATTTTCTTTTCATAATTTTTTAGCTTTTAAAAACCGGAAAAGTGTTTTGTGTTGTTGTTAAACCACCCAAAAATGGCCAAAAGAGACAATAAAAATAGCGGAAAGAAAAAAAGGAAAGGGGAATAAATAATGAAGGGAGATGGGTAAGAAGTAAGGGAAAAAGCTGATAAAACACGCAAAGTGAAAAGAAAAATAACCAATAAAAAGAGACTGGTAGAAAATAAGCGGAAAAATGTTTTTGTGTTTTTAAAGATAAATAAAAAAGAAAATGTTGTTAAAACTACTGTATGGGGAGGAGATAGAGAAAGAGAGGGATAAAAATAAGGGTAGAAAAATAAACTTGAATTAAAATAAGAAAAAGAAAATACAAAATCAGAATTTTGTAAAACAAAAATACAAAGAAAACACACTTAAATTGAAAATCAGAATTATAGAATAAAAACACAAATAATAATTAAATCAGAATTAAACTTGAAAAATCAGAATTAGATATAAACAAACAAAAATACAAATCAGAAACTTAACAAACAGAATTAAAAACAAATGTAAACAGAAATACAAATCAGAACTAAATTTAAACAAAAACACAAAGAACAAAAACAACAAAAATACAAAAGTGTTTTCTTTGTAAAACAAAAACACAAAGAAAACACAACAAATAAAATATGTTGCAAACATCAATAAAAACACAATAATTTATTAATTCTGATATTTAATTCCTTCCTTAAGTCTAAAATTGCACAGCGCTTCCTTTTCTTTGTTTTCCCATGTGGATTTAGGGGCAAAACAATTTGAAAAATCATAAAAAATATTTTTAGTCGGCAAGGTGATGATTGATAGAAGGAAACATGGAAAGGGCGTAAAAATTATTTTTAGAAAAGAAAAAAAAATAATTTTCTCCCTCTAGGGGGAAGGGTTACGACATGCGCCGTGTCAGCACATTCAACCAGTCAATCTACTAATCCCCCTTTCATTTTCCCTCTTTTCTTTTTATTATTTTATGGCAACTATAAGGGGATATAATCCTTAAATTTACTCAAAAAAATATTTTCGGCATAAATTTTGAAAAAGAAAACGATTAAAAATAAGGAAGGATTACGACCTTAAAATATAAATTATGAGAGAAAATAAAATAAATTTTGTGGCATTTTTTGGCAATTTTTAAAGAAAAATATTGAAAAAATATGGTAATTCAACTAGCAACACTTTTTACATTGTTTCTGATAAAAACATGAAAAATACAAAAAATACAAAACAGAAAATACAAATACAACTAAAAAATTCTGGTTTAAAATTCTGATAATTCTAACTTATATGTTTGTGTTTCTTTAAAATTCTGATGTGTTTTTAATGTATTTTATGTATTTCTGATTTGTAAAAGTTTTTGTATTTTTTTTAAATAATTCTGATTTACCTAAATCAGAATTTAATAATTCTGATTTTTACCAATTAAAAATACAAATCAGAAATAAAATTCTGGTTTATTCTTGTGTTTTATTTTCTCATTAATTCTGATTTACCATACTTTTGTATTTTCTATTAGGATATTTATTTTTAGTAATTATGTTTTAATTGTATTTTTTTATCTATCAGAAAATCAGAACAAAAATCAGAAAACCATAAAAATTATTACTTGCCTGGCTGTTTTGGTAGGCAGTGACTGCAATAAATTCCGTTTCAGGAAATACAGTTGTAGACCAATTAGCTACTTTATAGGAATGTACATCGTTTGAACGAACAATGTGTATACGAGGTTGGTATTTGTGCATAGAGTTGAGAACAGTCTGAAAAAGGAAAAATAAATTTTGTTTGTGTTTTTATTCATATCAGAATGAAATAAAAACAAATTCTGGTTTAATTCTGATTTTTTGTATTTCATGTATTTCATAATTCTGATTATTTATTTTGTATTTTTGATTTTAAAAAGATTGTATTTCAAACAATTCTGATTTTTATTCTTCTAATAATTCTGATTGAAACAAATAAAGTATTTCTGTAATTCTGATATTTTTAAAACGTGTATTTTAATTCTGGTTTAATGTATTTTTGTATTTTACTTTGTATTTTATTCTGATTCTTGTATTTTATGTATTTTACTTATGTTTTGTATTTTACAATTCTGATTTTTCAATATCTAAATTCCCTTGCTTCTTATCTAATCCGCCTGGTCAAACACAAAAATACATAAATGCTGTAATAAATCAGAATATTTAAAACGCCTATTTTCTTCCTTTTAATTTCTACAGAGTCCATCAATCTTTCTGACGGCCAATCATTTGTATGTGTTTTTAGGACGAAAACAAGCAGATGAGTAAAACAATACAAGGAGGGAAATATTAAAAATAAAAATGAAAAATGGATTGAACAAATGTTTCTTTTCCTTTTTCTTTTCTTCTTTTAATCCTTCCCCTTCCTTCCAACTTTCTTTTATTCGGGGTATTAAAATAGAAAAATACCCGAGAGACGCTTTAAGGTGATCAATCAGTTACTAACTATTAAATATTGGCAAATTCTTAAATATTAAAAAAAGAGGGGGGAGGGGAAACTTGACCGGGCCACCAGAGGTGATATTTAAAGAATCTCCTCTTAAAAGTTGGAGGGGAAAATGTGTCCCTAATGGTGACATTTTTATGGGGGAGAAAAGAAGGACAATAAGTACATAATCCGACAACAAATCACAGTATGTAAACTAGAAGGATGGAGATTTTTAGTTTAGAAAAATTCTGGGTTGTCAGAAATCCTTCCAGATTTTTCGAGATATCTACCAAGTATTTAGACAAACAAGTCCGATATCTAGTCAAAATTAAAGACATTTGCCATATTTTAACCTCCCCCCTTCCCCCCCTTTTGATTGAGATTTAAAAATATATTTTTTGTTTCAAAATGACAATTTTTGAATCATTATTTGATTAAAAAATCCCTCAGAGTCGCAAATGCCTGTTTCGAATAGGGCAACATTTTTCCCGTTTTTTAGGCCTCACAGGTCTTCTATGAGAGTTCCTTTCGGGTTAAATATCACATACCAAACCAGAGGTAGGTCGGAACAGTCAGAGGTGTCGGAAATCGGAAGAGCCAGAAATGGGAACTGGCTCAAAAGTCGGAACTCTCAAATCGGAAATCAAAATTTTTTTTCGGAAATCGGAATTCCGACCCACTTATGATATCTACCAAAACATAAAAAATATTTTTAATTTCCCCTTACTTTCATTTTTGAGGATACGGTGTTGGACTTTTCTTTCTTCTCCCCTTTCCCTCAACGCCTCTCCCCTTTCTATCAAAAAGCTATAAAGGTGTATAAAATAAATATTTAGTAGGCCACAGCACTCCATCAAAAAAATATTTTTTTTTGTTTTCTCCCTTTTCAAAGCGCAAATAAACAGAAAAAAATTCCCCACTCAATATCGGTTAAATGACGAGAAAAATATGTTTTTAGGGAAGGTAAGAAAATTAAGTAGTTAAATAATATTTAGAAGAGCAACAGAGAATTACGGGAGTGGAGAGGTAAATACTTAAGTAAATAAATATTTTTGGGCCAATAAAAAGGGAAGAAGAGGGGAATACTTTTTTAATAAAAAAGATAAGTAAATTGAGAGGAAGAAGTGTTTGGTTGGTGGTTGGTCGCGCGACGTTGGCACCCCCCTCTCCCTTCCTCCCCCAACCTCCCTTCCCAACCCCTCTTCCCTCTCTCCTTCTTCCCTCTGTTTATTCACTCCCGGTTTTCTGTTATCACGAAAAAAGGGAAAGAAAAGTGTAAAAGCGTGGGGGGACTTGTTATCGTTGTCGCTCTCGGGTGGTCAAATTTAAGGAGACTGCCACTGTTTGTTGTTGAAGTGTGTCAGTTTTAGAGGAGAACTTGTTGGTAGTTGTTGATAGGACACCTCCCTTACAAAATTAATAAAAAAAATAATTTTCCTCTCAAAATTTTGTAGATTAGAAGGGAGGGGGAGAGGAGGGAAGAGAGGGAGGGAAGAGGAGGGGAAGACTTTTACTTCAAAAATATATATTCTCGACCCCAAAAATTGAAGGCGATAAAGTAACTAGAAAAAAGAGGAAAAAAAGGGGATTAGCTATTTTATAGCAATAAGTGGTTAAGTAAGTGGAAAATGTAAAAAAAGAAGAGAGGTAAGAAAATAAAGAGGTAGGTAACAGGGATGGGCGATTTCGCATTTCGCATCTTTCGCATTTTTCGCATTTTTTGGCGCGAAAAGTTTCGCATTCCGCATTTCGCATTTTATTTTTTTAAAAAAAGTTTCGCATTTCGCATTTCGCTTTTTATTTTTTGATTTCGCCCATCCCTGGTAGGTAAGCTAATATAAATGCGCGAAGAAAAGTAAATAGAAGTTGAAGAGAGAAGTTAGAGAAAAAAAGTAAAATTTAAATAATATCAGAATTAATTAAACTTTTTATTTAAAATCAGAATTAGTAAAAATACAAAAACACAATTAAACTTGAATCAGAATTAAATACGTAAATAAACCAGAATTACCTACAAACATTGTATTTTTAAGGTAAATCAGAATTAACTAAAACACAATATTATTAAATCAGAATATAGGGAAAATACATTTAATGGGTATAAATCAGAAACACATTAAAACACGAAATACAATGAAAAATCAGAATTATTTGTATTTTACCCCTAAAACCAAAACACATTTTAATTAGAAACTCACAAATTCTGCCTTGTTTGTAGCATTGTTTGTCACCTTTACTCGATGAAAACTTGCTCCTTTAGCCATCCAATGTTCCCCCGTAGCAGGCGAATCTGGGTGGATATGTAGAGGTTTTTGAAGTTCAGGATCTGCTTTCCCCGCCACAGTCCAACGAGAATTGTGGAATTTCCAACGATTGGCGTCACAAGGAACTATGTCCTTTAAATAATTTTGTTTTATTTTTGAAAATTCTAAAAAATTACCATTATGACATAATAATTGGCCTTTTTGTCCAGTCCAGACAGTTTCACTTTTAAGGCAGGGAAGATTCGCCTATTAAAATCAGAATTAAAAATGAAGCAAAAATACAAATAATAAACTTGAATCAGAATTAGAAGTGTAATTAAATCAGAATTACATGAAACACTTAATAAACACAAAATAAAATCAGCATTTTTAGTAAAAACAAAACCAGAATTAAACTTTCCCCAAAACATTAAATTAAAATCAGAATATTATTACAACTTGAATTAAAACAAAAAATACAAAACTTTAACAAAAAATACAATTTTCATAAAACACAGTAAATCAGAATTAAAGTTGTATTTTATTTTACTGTGTTTTCTGTAATTCTAATAAAAACACAAACTTTTCTTACAACTTTAAATACAATAATTTTCTCTAATTAAAACTTGGACAAGTTTATTTTTCTTTCTCTATCAGATAAAATCTTTCTCTCTATTTATTACTATATTTTCCCAAGTTTTATTTTTCCATAAAAATAAGAGAAAAGGTTTTAGGGGACTAATTATTTTTGTATTTTCTTTTTATTATTTTTAAGACGCGTGTCTATCCCCTCAAAACATTTTAAATATTTCCCACACTTTTTAACTTTTTTTTTCTCTCTATAATCTTTATTTAATCGTTCACGCCATTTAATTGTCACTTCTTTCAAATAAGTAAATAACCAAATCCATGGCGCAATGAATTGGAAAATAAATTTCTTTCTGATCAAAACAATTTATTTTTAATTGTTTTCCCCTTATAAAAATTTAAAAAGAAAGTTTTCTTTTAATTTTAAAAACACAGGCCTAAATATTAAATGGAGAGACTGCTAGGGTGAGAGAGAGACCGCCTGTTTGCTAGAGAAATTAAAGTCTTCAACTTTTTCTGAAACTTGGAAATAAATTCTGAAAAATTAAAAACACAAACTGAACCAGAAAATACATTCAGAATAAAATACAATGTTTTGGGAAGGTTTAATTCTGATTTAATTTTATTAAATATTCTGATGTATTTTTTGTTTATTTAATGTTCTGATTTCAAACAAAATACAAAAACACATATATCAGAACACTAAATAAACATGAAACACAAATCAGAATATTTAATAAAAACAAAACCAGAATTAAACTTTCCAAAACACATTAAATTAAAATCAGAATATCAATAAAACTTGAATTCAAACATAAAATACAAAACTTGACCAGAAAAACATTTTTAATTAAACTTTTTCTGAAACACATTTCCCCCAAAACAAACCAATTAAGAACTTGTTTTTACCTTCCACTCTTTGTAATAATCATTTCATTAACCAAAGGATTAAATTTTTCCCATAAATCTTTATCTTCTAATTGAACAACAGGGTTATCTTTAATTCCATCATCTATTTTGGTTATTGGAAAGGGTGGGTGATTTATTGAAGGTATTGCTGTTGTTCCAAATATTTCTCTAGAAGCAAAATCAAAAGGAGAAAAACGGAGAGGGGTGTGGAGAGGCCATAGAGGAGGATGAGGAGGTCTTCCTTAAAAATTGAAAAAAAAATTAAATTTTAATTAAATTAAATTAAAATGAGAAGAAAGCACCCAAAAAACCTATTTTAATAAAAGAAACACAAAACAAGTAAAACACAAACTTAAATCAAAATTTAATTAAAACACCCAACAAAAACCAGAACTGATTAAAATAAACTTGGGAAAAACTTGAATAAAAATCAGAAAAACACAAAAAATACAAAAATCAGAATTAAATAAAAACCAGAATTATTTGGGGGAAATAAATGTATTTTTCTTTAAATAATTCTGATTTTTATTTAATTCTGATTCTTGTATTTTTTTGTGTTTTATTAAAAATACCTCCATTAAATGAAGGAAAGTTTCCAGAAGTTGTCGACCCCAACAATTGTGCGAATATTTCAGGCCTATTAATTGCCATTTGGAGAATATTTGGGGGACCAAAATTTTGGACATCCCCCATTGGTTTTGGGGGGTTTATTGAATTATTTAGAGTGGAAATGTGGGCATTTTGAGGATTTGACATTCCGACATTGACATTTTGAAAATTCGACATTTTGACATTTTCTGAAGAATTGGACAAATCCCCATCGATTTTGACGGGATTTGAGTCTTTAGAGTTGTTATTTAAAGGAGGTGATGATTGTTGGTGGTAGTGATTGTTGGCCATATGGTAAGCCTGTGAAAGAACAAAATTATGAAATGAAAGAGTTGAAAAAAACAAAAGGAATTTTTTGAAGAGGGGGGAATAAATGTGAAAATTGACACCTTAAAAATGTATAAAAAATAAAAAAATGAAGTGAAAAATGTAGAGAACCCAAAAAATCGAAATTGAGGGATTTTAAAGGTTGTCTCGGATGGAGGGTGAGGGCAAATTTAGTTGTATTTTTAAGTCTCTTGCCTAGGTAACCCTCAATTTTAAGCGTTTTCCATGTTTGGGGAGTGGAAGAAGAGCGAAACTGGTAGAAGTTTTCTTGTCTTTTTTAAACTAAATTCCTCGCCCGGGGGAGACAAACAAATTAGAATATTAAAGAAAATGACAGAAATGGGAGCAGGCCAGGGTACCGCAAGCCCAAGGTACCGCAAAGCTATAACGTCGTTCAAAATTGTCGAATCCTGGTTTAGTTCGACTCAGCTCATTGGGGGGACGTCCCGGATTCGATCACTTTGAACGAAGTTATAGCTCTGCGGTACCTTGGGGTATACCCAACAGAAGGTCGATGAATGGCGGATGTGGAGGGCTTAATAGAAAATGTTGTGGGTAATCGTGAGACAATTGATCCCCTATTTAAAAAATAATTTTTTTATCAAGTGTTGCTGCTTAACAAAAAAAAGACATCTCTCAACAATTTATCCATCAACACCCAAAAAATTTTCAAAAAAATAAATTGTGTGTAGGCAAATATTGAGACGATTGGGCCGTTTGTCAGTCATTTACACACACACACAAAGACGGGGCTGTTTCGTTTTTCACAATCCAATCCGCTTATGTGTCGGGCTAGGCGCGAATAACGACACGCCCAGGACAGACTAGAAAAGAGAAGAAAAAAGCGTTAAGAGAAAATAGGGAAAGAGGAGAAGGTGACAAAGAGGAGTGAAAAAATAGCGACACATAATTAGAGAGAATCGTAAAAATAAGAGAGACAAGTTGGGGACACTTTTCGGCTCCGACACATTTTGCCAATAAGGCTAAAAACCTACGTTTTGTCATAAAGTCTGTTGACAAAATGTCGAATTTTAGCCTTATTGACAAAATGTGTCTTGGCAAAATGTCTAAGAAAGTCTCTCTTGTTTTATTTTTATTCACACTATTTTAAGAGTTAAAAGAAAAACTAAACACAACACTCTCTTATTTTTACACACTATTTCCTCATAATTTTTTCTCTGCCAAGTTTTACACTAAACAAGCGTAATTTTCAGGGAGGAGTTTTGACGCCTAGTAGGCGGAATATTTTGTCTGACTTTTTAAAGCATTTTTAGGGCAGACAGTCATAAGCAGGGAAAGAGAAAAAGACTTGCGCATTTACCATAATAGAGACTTGCCTTTCCCTTATAAAAATGACGTTATTAAAAAGCGTGTTGTTGGGTGAAATAAAAAGAAACTGCCGCGCCCTTTCATCAAGCCGACTATACAAGATTTATGTTTGTTAATTTTTATTACAAAAAAGTGGGAGAAAAAAAGAGAGAATGATCAGTTAAGTGAACACAAAAGAAACAAAAATCTGTCAGAAAAAATTCTTTTGGGTGACAACTTCCAACGCTTTTTTAGAAAGAGGTGATTAGGTTAGTTAGATAATAGAAGAAGTCCTCTGTTTTACGTACGATTTTTTAGAAGAGACTTTCTTTTTTAAAGATTAGAAGAGACTCTCGTTATAAGAGACTCTTTGTGTACGAAAATAAAGGAACCCCTCTGTTTTATGTACAATTTTTAGAAGAGACTCTCTATTTTAGGGACTAGAAGGAACCCTCTATATAAGAGACGCTCTATAACGAAAATAGAAGAGACCCTTGTTTTATGGACGATTGTTATAAGAGACTCTATTATAAGGAAAAAATAGGCCCTCTATATAAGAGACTCTCTCCTTAAGCAATAGAAGAAACCCTCTATCTTATGGACGATTGGAGTTACTAAAAGGGTCCATAAAATAGAGTACTTGCAACAAAAACTCTGCCATGTCACGCAGCTAAATTTTAACGTTTACGACTTGAAACAAAAAAATGTCAAGGCGAGAAATACAAAACAACAAAACAAATTCAGGACAGAGTCATAAAAACTATTGGAGAGAGAGAAAATAAAAACATAAAAACAGAATATTTATTTTTAATGTTTTTATCTAAAATCTGTTGTTGTTGACGAAAAACAATTAAAAAATGTAAACAGTGACTGACTTGTTTTGTGTTGATTTTACAGGCTGACAGAGACTGCGCAAGCACACACATTTTAAAGGGAAGGGAAAGGATAGGCATAGGAGGGAATATAAAAAATATTAAAGAAAATTAAGTAGCTATTGTAGTGATGAGAGTAATGAGAGACATTTACTCTCTATTTTGTGGACTCTCTTTAGGGTAGAGAATTGGGCCGAGACTAGAGCTCGTTTAAGAAGCTAGACAAGAACAAATGATCTTCCTGGATATCTCGATCAATCGTCGAGTCTGCTCTCTACGGGTTGAATCAGTCAGACGTCTTGAAGGTCAGAAAATAATTGGCCCAGGTATCTTAATTCGGAAATAAATCGAATGTCCTGAAGGAACAACTGTAGACTTAACGTGTATACGGTAACTCACAAGAGATCCCCGTGGATGTCGTTATAGTGAGAGTTTATATTAAATAGTGTGAACCCTATATTATATCAACTCGAAGGTAAACTTAATGGCGATTAATATAAAATACCCTCTATGTAATGGACACCTCCTAAATAGCCCACTCCGAATCATAAAATACCCTCTATACAATAAACACCTCCAAATAATGCACTCCTTATAGGTATATTAGAGTCCCATAAGAGTACAAACACTAAAAAGAAAGTCCAAAATATATTTATTAATTTAATGCACTTCCATATTTACGGAAGGCAAAAGAGGATTAAAAGACAAGAGAAAATTAACAAAAAAAAAGTGATCGGCAAAACACTGAAAAATTGGGTAAAGAAAGCCGACTAAATAAAAAATATTTAAGTCTCTTAAAAGCGGCCCAGAAGCCCTCAAAAACAAAGTCGAGAAGAGAAAAAATTTTTCTGATCGCCTTATTTGGTGGCCGACACATTTTTTGTTGCTCCACCCATATATATTTTCATTACACTACTTTTCTCTTATCTGTTGAGCAAACAATAGGGGTAAGTAAATGAAGGGAGGATTGGGGACTAGACGAGAAAAATAATAAAAAAAAAAAGGGGGGGGGGGGGGGAAGTAGGATAGAAGTAAAAAAATTCGAAATGTAAGACTGTAAGGGTAACTGTGAGATTAATTTTAAGTCAAGCATTCTTGAGAGTCTTTTGAGAATTCTAACCCCTATGACTGTCAAAAAAAATTTTTTTAAGGCCCAAGCTTAATTTTTAAAACATAGGGTATAGACGTTTCGGCGCGGGACAGTTACGGTAAATCTAAATTTAATTAAAATTCAGATAAAAGTTAAAGAAATTGGGACAGAAAAAATAAAAGAATTTATTTGCAAGTTTTAAATATCATTTGTAAAAAATTTCAGAATGTTGAGTAAATTATTTTAAAAGTTATGGAAGGAAAATCAACAAATATAGGCACTTTCTTCTTCAAAAAACAACTTTTTCGTCAATAATTTCAGAATTACAAAACCAGAAATTCTGAAATTTTTGGATGGGTTAGCTACACTTATTGAGGATATCTACACAAAATTTCAGGTTTCTAGGTGATCATAAGACAAAGTTATCAATATCAAGACTAATGCCTATGCGCCGAAACGTCCCTTCCAGCTGGGGAAAGTTTCTAACAAAATCTACTTTTAAAAAAATTTCAAAAAAAAGAAAACAGTCAATTTTCTCAAATAAAAATTAGTATATTAAATAGATGAGGGAGTGTTTTATATTCTAATAAGATGAAGAAAAGTTAGCGGCGAAAATGGAATGAAAAGTAGTTGTTGAAGTGGGGAGGGGGAGGGGGGAAGGGGAGGGCCCGAGAAGGAAGAAGATTTTTTATATATATTTATCTTAATTTTTAAACTTTTTTTTCATCTTTTTGCGCACTCCCGCCCTTAACTCTCTTTCCTTCTTTTAACTATTAATGATCAACAACTGTGATTTTTTTCTTATATAAAAATTTCAACCGCAAAGTAATATATCCCCCCTTTAGGTAAGTACATAAAGTATTAATTTTCTTTCAAAAAAAAATTTTTTTTTGATTATAAATGTTCTTAGGTATTTAAGAGAACATTTGTTGGACTAAAATTGAGAGAGAAAATGTGTCTTTTTTCTTGTAAAGCATAAAAAGAACAGAAAAAAAATCATAGTTTTTAACCAGTGCCCTGTCAAAAGGAATTATTACAACAATTTTACTCTAGGTAGAAGAGCACTCCTTTTAATGCTTCCGTTGTCGGCGAGAATGCAAAACAATATAATAAATATTCTTGTACTATCTAAAAATTTGATTGACGATTAGGAAAATGTTTAAAAAGAAGAGGGGAGAAGAAAGGGGAGAAGAAAGAGTGGTCATTTAAGGGGAAATCCTTAAAAAGGGTTTAATAAATAGTCCAAAAATTATAAGAAAAATATAAACAAAAAATAAATTTCAATCCAAAACTATCAAAAAATATTTAAAATAATTTTTAAAAATATTTTTATATTCAAAAAATGAAGAATAACGATAGGTGGAGTCGAACCCACAACCTATTTTAAATAGCTTAAGAAGCAGACAAGAACCTAACCCATTACACCACGAAACTTTTTAACAAACTTTAATTAAAAACAAAGATAAGCATTTAAAAACAATTAAAACTTCAACAATAAAACAACTAAATCCCCAACTCTCTAATAGACTCTAATTTGTCCTCATTTTCTTCTATTCCCATTTCATCTTCTCTTCTAATCAAAATACTTATTAAAGCCCTCAATATATCCAAATTCTTTCCATTTTCTTCCAAAATAATTCCATTTTTGAGATTATCTTCACCTTGCTTCAAAATCCGTGCATTGTCCATTTCACGAAGTAATGGATAAATATTTGCATTTCGAAGAAAGGAACGGCCCAGACGAGTGGCGCAAAACTGGAAAAAAATTAAATTTATAGAAATTAAAAATCCCCCCAGTTTTAATTCAATTTCAGCTTAAAATTATCTCATTTTTGGCCAAATTTAGTCAATTTTATGGCCATAACTTGTTCTATTTTGGAGATTAAAATTTATTATTTAAAGCTTTTGTAGCCCTAAATGTCCTCTATCGAATGATATCAAAATTATTTCAAAAGGTTTATCCAATCAAAAGTTATGGGGGTTGGCGCTCACCAAGTCTTCAACTCCCCAACCTCTCCCCCTATTTTAAACAAATCCAAAAATTTTTTTTATTTTGCCTGATAAACAGTACAAAGCGTCAATTCCCACAATTTCAAATCCCAATTTCGTTTTTTCTCCCAATATTGAAGATCAACAGGAAGATTTTCAATCTCTTCTTCAGACAGTTTATCCTCAGAGTCAACCAATGGAGACAAAAGGGCAACCAAAAGTTTGTTTGCTTGCAAATCTTTGGAAAGCATTAGAGCATGGAATTCTGTTTTTAATAAAAATATTTTTAGAATAAATATACTGTTTATAAAAAAATAAATCGGTGGCATGTTTACCCACTTTATCCCCTTCCATGTTCCCTACACACTACCCCATTTCCCTTCCAACTACCCCCCCCCCCCCACCACTCCTTTTTAGCCACACAATTTTTAGCAAAGCTCTAAATTCTCTCGCCAAATTTGTCGCTCCCGGAAAATTAATCCAAAAACGAAATCGAGCACTAAAAACCTTTTTTTTCTTAGCTCTTAATAGAAGCCACTCAAATAAACATCTTCTCGAATTTCTTCCCCACACCCTTCCCCCCCAAAACATTTTCTTGGCAAACACTTTTTCTCTTTTTTTCTAATTTTTTTTTCGTCTTTCTCACAATGCCGGCCCATCAAATTTTGCGTGGTTATATCCCTCAAATTTGGACTAAAAACAAAAAAAAGTGTTTGGACAAAATTGTTTTGGAGTTGCTTAAAATTAAAGGAAACCCAAAAGATCACCACTGGGAAGGAGTGGTGATCTTTTGGGTAGTTACCAATTTGACCCCAAAACAGTTGGCAACTGTAATTTGCTTGAAAAACAGTCAAGTGCCTAATAGCAAAACTCAATGGCTACTTTAAAAAATAGAAAAAAAAATTTTTCTATGCCAAGAGCAAAAAACTTGAGGAAATTAGAAAATCTAATTAGCCTAACAATTAATTAGCCGCTTTAAATAAATTATATAGCCTGAGGGCAAATATAAAAAATGGCAAAATAGTGGTAAAAAGGAAAAGGCAACAAATATAGAGAATAAAAAAGCTTATCTGTAAAATGCAATCTTTAATTAAACATGAGGGAAAATTGTAAAAGAAAAGAGGGGGGAATGAGGAAGAAAAAATAGGTGGAAGAGAATAGATTTTTTTAGTTGAAGCAAAAAAAACACTGTAGGTTTTAAAATTGGTTATAATTAGTAGAGCGTGTTTTTTTAGGTCCAATAAATTGTGAAATAGGATCCTATTTAGGTCCAAAAAATTTCCAAAATAGGTCCGAAATAGGTTGAAAAAGGCCAAAATAGGTCCAAATTTTGACAAAATAGGTTCTAATTTTGGTGAAATTAAAACATTTATGATATCACATTTACTAAATTTGAAATTTTTTATGATATTTTATAATTTTAAATAGAAATTTATCGAAATTTGAGTGATTTAACAATGTCTAACCCTAAATACCGTAGCATTTGAAGGGATTTCGTGATATAAGGGGAGTTGACGAGATAGAATGGGATATCGGTGGACTTGAATCGAATAGGGATTTATTGGATTAGAGGGATTTGAATAGGCGGGGGGAGTTGTAGCATTTAATTTGGATAAAGAATGATTAAAGAAAATCATTGATTAAAGAACCCAAATCAATTATTTCACTCATGCATTAATATCTTCTTTCATCCGTCAAACTTTCCAAATAACCAAATAAAAATTTACAAATATAAATGTTAACTTGACAATTTTCGGGGGCAATTCCTAGCACATGGAAGTCTCTAGTTTCTACTAAATGTAGATATATCAGAATATTAGCGCCGCAGGCGAAAATTTTTGTGTTTTTGGGTCTAGATTTGGTGGAAATTGACTAAAAATAATCAAATTTTAAGAAAAATTTGCAAAAAACCTAGAATAGGTCCAAAAATGGTCGAAATAGGCTCAAAATAGGTCTTAGGTCCGAAAAGGCCGAAATAGGTTTTTTAGGTTTTAATAACTTGAAAAGTACGTTACACTATACGGTAAAACAGTGTTTTTTCGACTTATTTCATCAGGGGCTGTTCGCAAAAAAAATAGGTAAAAACCTAAAAAAACACGCTCTAATAATTAGTGTAAAAGAGAAAATGTTGGAGGGGTCAAACAATAAATTAAATTATTTTTAATTTTCAAAAAAAAATCAAGAAATGATTTAAAAGGTTTTGTGAAATGTAGAGGGAACATGGAGGGGGTAGTCGTCCGTAAGGGGAAAACTATTAAGAAAAGAATAGAGCGTTTAAATCAAAAATTCTAATTTGTAGCAGCCAACGATTTTTAATATTTTAAATATGGCATTTTTAAAGTTTGTACTTTAGATAATATCCTTACCTATATTATTCTTACCTATATTCTACCAAAATTTGAAACAGATCCATTTAAAGGATATTGATAAAAACTAGGTGGCGCTATCATTTTGTTACAGAGTATAGATGCAGAACTATTAAAAAATATATGATTTTTATAAAACCAAAGAGAGATTCAACAACTACAAAATTCTTTAGATACGAGTAGCAAGAAGGATGTTTAGTCTACCGCAGTCATAACTAAGCATACAATTGGCAGAATAAGACTATTTCTAGTACCAGACAACACACTAGGTCCAGATTAGTCAGACTATGTCAAAACTGAACTGATCCGACATACACAAGATCGGTATAAAGTATCGGAGGTATACTGTAAAAAAATTGATTTTTATCTTATTTATAATTCAATCAGGTAATTTAATCGACTAATTCCAAACAATTATTTCATTTAAAAATAACATCAATTGTGACGTTAAACATAAAAAAATTTCCAAAAATTTTTTTCTTAGCTCTCCTTACATACAAAACAATTCCCCTTCGAAGAACAAAAATTAGCACACAAGTCCATCACTTTTTTTTATTTATTTTTATCAGTAACGATCTCTTACGCGCTATTTTTAAAGCAATCAGGCGTGAATAAATTGACCGTGTCTTTTTCCTTTTTCTTTTCTTTCTCGCCTTTTAAAAGATAAAAATACTTAATTTTCACGCTGTTTTTATGAACACATACTTGATAGAATGAGGATAATTTAACGTGACGAATTGTGTAAAATTAGAAAAGAGAAAAAAAACAAGAGCAATGACCAACAAACGGAAGAACACAGCCCGAGGGTGATGAATAAAAGGAGAACGATCGGGGAGAAAAAGGGTTGTTTGGGCGCGGGGATATTTTGGGCGTTGACTAGAAAATCGACAAATGAGGGCTTGGAAGTTGGAAATTTTCTGAAAACATCTTCAAATGTGTTGGCTAGATAGTCTAAAAATTTCAGAATTTTTGGTTCAATATTTTGGGAATTATAATAGAAAACGCCAAAATCGAAAAATTGCCGGTTTCTCAGTATTTTATGCGTAAAACTTAAAAAATAGTGAATAAAAAATTCTGAAATTTTTAGAAAAGATAAATAAGATCCGAGAGAACATTTTTGCAAAATTCCATGCTTCTAGGTCCTCAATAACTAATTAATAACTTACTCGACGCCATAGCTTAAACGCGCCGAAACGCCCATTAAAAGCGATCGAGGCGTGAAGAAAGCAAATTTACAATTAAAAGAGGATCGAGGCCCTGGTAATTCCAAGGCTGGTCCCCCCCCCTTTTTTTTCTGTTCGCCTGACCATTTTGAGATTTTTTGCTTTAAATATAATTTACAATATATCATTTGAAAGAGCTGTTCGAGCTGAGTAGAATGATACTATGATCGGATAGATTTGTCGATTTTGAACCAAATTATGAAGATAAATCCTTGATGGACATGCTTTTTGTGGTGTTGAAAGGGATTAAAACAAATGGTCATAACTATGTTTATTTAAGTCGGATTTCGATGAATTTAGCACCGTTCTACTCAGCTTGAAGAGCTCTTTCGAATGATATATAATTTGCATAAAAAGTTTAAAAAATCGAAAAAAATTGAAAGGAAAAAAAGGGGGGGGGACCAGCTTTGGAATTACCGAGGCCCTTTCCTTTTTTATTACTTTTTCTTATCTGCGTGAATCACTGCAAAAAATTTTTTTTACACAGAAAATATTCAGAAAACAAGTAACAACAACCACTTGATAGAAGGGAAGGGAAGCAAGCAAGGGAAGCAAGTCAGTCACAAGCAGCAAGTCCATAAAATGCAAATTAATTTTTACGATTGTTTGCCTGAGTAATAAAGTAGCCCCCAAAAACAATCATAAAAATAGTAGAGAGATATAATATTTAGATGCAAACATTAAACTCTATTTTTTTATTGCAAATTATTGGAGAGAATATCACAATCCTTGGGAAGTGGGGCGAGAATGAGAAAAGGGGGAAGGGAGGGGGAAGTAATTTGAGAGGGGCTAACTTTAAATTCAACAATTTTTCGAAAAATAAATATTTTGGGACAATTTTGGTATCATTTGATAGAGCAGAAATTCAGCTACAAAAAACGATATGGATCGAAGTTTTGGGGGATGAGGGGAAATAAGTAAAGGAAGAACAAGAAGTGAAGGAAAGCAAGTAGCATCTCTCAATTTATATCTTCAAAACTTTTTTACAGAATAAATATTTTGGGATAGATAGCATTTAATTAAAGAAGGAAGTTATTAGCTAAAAATAAAATTTAAAAAACGATTTACAATGATGAGATAAAAAAGTTAAGGACAAAGAAACGTGAGTGGATAGGAGAAAGGATATTAAAATCGAGCTAAGTTTAAGCAAAGGTCTGGGGGTTTTACTGTATATATTGATAAAGATCGAGCTTCCTAGATTCTTCCTGAAGGCTGGGTGTCATGGATTCCAGGGCAATTTTAAAAAATCTTGATCTAGTAAAAAGAAGAGGATGGACTAAACGAACGGCCATCAATGAAAAATAACTTTTGATTTATCCAGATATCTCGAGATTATTATTCTGAAAGGTTAATCCAATCAAAAGTATAATAAAATTTAGAGCCCTTCGAAACAGCAATAAATTGCCCTAAAAAATAATAAAAACTAACAACATAAACAAATCGTTAAATCACCTCAACTGCTGTAGAGCAACAAAAGTTTAAAAATAAAAAAAGATAGAGCAAAAACTACCCTGTCAAAAAAAGCCGTAAAATCAGCGAAGGTAAAAGTCGTTAAAAATTAAAATAATTTTTTCGTTCGTTCAGGTAAGAGAGATAAAAAAATTGGGAAAGTTTAGTGATAAATTAAGGGGGAAAATAAACAAAAAAAATTTTAGAATTTGTTAAAAGAGGTATATCACATTTTGTGTTAGAAAAATTAATTTATTTTGAAAAATTTTTTTTGAAAAAGTTAAAAAATTTTAGAAGACAAAAAGAGGGGAAGAAAAGGAGAAAATAAAGTAAAAATAAAATTTTGGTGTAGTGGGATAGTGGTTGGTTTTTCCCTAAAAAGGGATGAAGGTTCGAACCCCTTTAGGGGGAGATAATTTTTATTTTGAAGAAAAGGGGGTAATTAAAGGTTTTAAAACATTTACAAATTATTTTAAGCATTAATAACTTTTATTTTAATTAGAAAAGAAGGGATTTGTAGAGTAAAATTACGAAGAAAGAACAAAGATAAGGGCCTTTAGTCAAAATTTCATGAATTTAAGTCAAACAAAGGTTTTATTTTAGTAAATGGATCCCATGGAAATGTATTTGTCCAAATACTAAAATTTAAAAAAATAAGTCAGCTCGTTGCAGACCAGGGATGGATAATTTTCAAGTTTTCAAAGTGTAAAGTGGAAGCGGAATAAAATAAAAAAGCGGCATACGAAAGGCGGAAGGGTGAAGGATCAAAATAAAAATAATTAAGGAACGCAAGCATACTACCGAGACGCTAATCATGAACAAGAACCCAAATAAATCTCATAAATTTAAAAACAAACCGTCTTGAAGTGACAAATTGTAAACTACTTGAAGAGCTGAAGATTTAACTTGAGAAGTCTCTCCATAAGACAATAAAGAAGAAAAAGAATCTAATTTATTTGTTGCAATTAAAACAGCAAAAGATTTGACTGATGAAAGGTTAACTACCAAAAATCCTTTAAAAAATAAAAAATATACTACAACAATTTTTAAAGAAACCTAAATAAGTTGACAAGTCGCTGTTTTTGTTTTTGGAAGTATTTTGAGTTAAAAAGTGATCTGAAATATATAAATTAAAAAGATATAAACAAAGAGAGGTTTTAAAGACAAAAAAATGATACTGAAACGCCCAACATTGAAAAACTGTCCGCAAATTTTGTCCGCAAAAAATAGTCCGCAAAATTTTATGGAATAAATTTGTCCGCAAAAAATAATTGTCATTTTGCGGACAAAAAACAATCAAAAAACCTCAAAGCTGAATCCAGAAACTAGAGATCGAGCTGGATCTGATCCAAGGCTTGGGTTTTTCCTGTACCCAGAGTCCAGGCCCAGGCATTTTTTGACCCTCCTGTTTTTTCCTGGGCCTGGGCTTTCCTGGACTACAGGCTCAGGATCTAGCCCAGGTCAATAAAACAAACTCCAGAGTCCAGAGAAAGGCCCAGGCTTTTTAATTTTGAGGAAAAAAATTTTGTCAGCAAAAAATAATTATTTTGCGGACAAAAAACAATAAAAAAACCCCAAAATGTTCCGGAAACTACCCCCCCCCCCTTACCCAAAAATTAAATTAAAAAATAAACCAATCAATTTAGAGCCAAATTCATCATCATAACAATTCAATTTATCCACAAATTGTTGAGGAAATTGCCTCGAAATATTAACAAATAATTGTGCAGTAAAAGTAGAATATTCCCCCTCCTCCTCCTCCTCCAAAAATTTGGACAATTTTAAAATAATTTGTTTAGAATTAATTAAAAGAGGGGAAAATTGAGAGGATTTAATAGCCGTTAAATTAATTAAAATTGACAATAATAAAATTAAATTTGAAGAAGAAATTGTTGGGGAAGGGGAGAAGAATTGAGCAATTTTTTGGAAAAATAAAAAAATTTCGTTGTTGGATAAATTTTTAAAATAATTTTCTTCTAGTTCTAACAAAAGTTGTAAGGCTGTGGATAATATGTGGTTAGGTGTTGAAGGGTGGAGAAATTGTAGAATTTCTGAGAAGGACATTCTTCTTTTCTTTTCCTGAAAAAAATTTTTTTTTGAAATTATTTTCTGATTTTTCTCTAATGCTGTGCTTACATGAAAATCGCACGCGTCTTGCGACAGAAAATAACACTCAAAATGAGGAAAGACAAAATTGCGCGCGATTTTGTCTCCTCTTTTTCCATTATCTTTTCTGTCGCAAGACGCGGCGATTTTTATGTAAGCACAGCATAAAATTCTTAAATTTAATTTAAAAAATGAAAATTTTTTATAATTGTCTAGACTCTAATATGTTGAAATGAGAGAGAATAAACATGACAGTTAGAGAAAATAAAATAGAAAATCCATTTTGTCGCAAGGTATTTTGTCGCGTACCTAGTATTCTTGAAGGAATTTAGGCCTGTTTGGATACGGGCATCGACAATTAAAGTTTTGCGACAAAGCTATTTGCACCAAAGTGGCGTTTATATTTTAGGTAATTTGGCAGAGAAAATCTCTCTTTGTTTACTACACTATTTCTTTAACTTTTTAGGCCTCTTTTCTTAAATTTGATGGAAACTTGAGTACAAGAAAAAAGCAATTGGTATTTTTCAATTAGAGGTCGGCGCGGGACGGGGTCCCTGACGGATTTTTTTTTTGATTTTCGGGATCATTCGGGATCCGGGATTTTTCGGGATTTATCTCTCGGGATCCCGTCCCGGCATCGGTTAAGAAAAAAATCACGACTCGTGATCCTGGAAGTTCGATTTTGCCTGCTCTAGTTTTTCAATCTATTTTTTAATTTTTTTGTAAACTTTTTTAACGCCTTTAAATTAATTTAACAACTCTTTTTTTTTCTAGTTTAAGATGGCAGAAGTTGAATATAATTTAAATCATTTTATTGAACAAGTTAGAGAAGAAGTGGATGATAAAGGTTTTCTTTCCCTTTTGATTATTAAAGTTTAATTTTTAAAAAAGATCTTGTTGGAGATTTATTATATGAAGAACCGAGAGAATCTCGTTATGAAGAATGTTGTATTATGGTTTTTAATATTCCGACGGTTGGAGAAGACAGGCTTGAAAAATTGAAGAAAGTTTTGTCTGGAGTGTTTTCTTTGCAGAATATGTACAAATTTAATGATTATTATCCGCTTAATGAGGAGGGAAAGACCAAGGTTTTTTTGACTTAAAAAAATTTTTTTGGTTGACTTTTAGGGCCCTTTATGTATCCCACATCTTCCATTGTTTTACTTTAGGTAATTATATTATTATTTTTGGGAAGATATGGCTCCACGTTTAAAAATTGATAGGTTTCCAGTGGCAGTTCTAATTTAAGCATTCAGAATCTCAGGATGCTCCACCTTTTTGTTATTTAGACAGGTTTTGGACTCATGTTAATCTTCCCTTTTGTTAGACCCGAGATTCCCTTTTCTTCCTCCGCTAACCGGGTAATTCGAGAGATTTTTTGATCGAAATCTGTTACAGCATTACATTTATCCGTCAGACAATTTATCGATTTCCCACTGATTTAATATTCTTTTCTCTTCCCTTATACTTTTTAATCACATTTTCCCATTCCCAGTTATTCTACATCCTTTCAGGTTGCCTTTGACTTTAATAAGCCAAAGGAAATATTTTTTAATAAAATTTCCAAAATTTTTAGGGTTACGTTTTTCTCGAATATGAAAATAAAGAAGCAGCAAATGCTGTTAGATCAATTTGTGAGGGATACAAACTTGACAAGAACCATACTTTTTCGTCTTACCCGTTTTCTGCTTTGAGGGATTTGAAGGAGCCTAGTGCTAATTGGAAAATTCCGGAGAAGCGTTCTTATGTTGATTTGGTTCGGGGTTTTTAAGTACTATTGCATTTTTTTCTCCCCCTAGTGTCCGCAAATGTTTGTCTGGCCTTTTCCTTCCTCCTTTCCCCTCTCATGATGATTAAGAAATGAAGTCCTTCTTATAAAGACTGCCTTATTTAAATTATCTCCTGACTATGTTTCAGTCGTTACGAGAGGAGTTAGAAGGAAGAAAAAGGTCAGACAATCTTGCGGACAAGCATTTGCGGACGTTGAGGGGGATAATGCGATAGTGCAGTTTTTTGTATTTTTTTAATTAAAAAATGTTCTTAAGGGCGATCGTTGGTGGTGGCTTCAAAATACAAAATGCCTCGATCAATTTGCTATACAATATGAAGACGATGGTGGTCTTCAACTTGAAGTTTTTACACACGCTAAAAATGGGGATCCAATACTTGTTCAACAGAGAACGGTTTTTTTCTTTAAAAAATTTTTCTTAAAGATTCTGTCGAATTTAGAATTGGTCAGAAGACAGTATTTTCAAATGGACTCCTCATGGTTCGTATTTGGCATCTCTTCATGCTAGAGGGGTTATTCTTTGGGGAGGAAAGGAATTTAAACAATTTCAACGTTTTGAACATGGAGGGGTTAAACATATTGAATTTTCTCCTAAAGAAGGGTATTTTTTATAAAATTTTGTTAGATTGATACTTCGGTACTTATTGGTTATCCCAAATCAGTTTTTGCGAACATATTTATGCAGACTCATTTTTGCACGGAAGGGGCAAAGGAATGGTTTTGCGGATATAAAATGTCCGCAAAACCTACTTTGAGATAACCAATAAGTATCGATATTTCTCTGAAAAAGGGGGGATTTTCAGAAAATCTCAGATTCTCAAGGGTGGCCAAATGCCCCGCGTCATAGATCCCTACCCCTAACCCATAGGTTAGAAAATTTTTTTATTTCGTTTTGATTCTAAAAAAAATTTTTTTCGTTTTGAGTAGCTCTGTTGGGAGACCTTCTCCCAAATTAATTTAATTTTTTTCAAAGTTATTTGGTCACATATGCTTGTAACACAAATGGCCGTGATAATGAAATGTTTAAAATATTTGATGCATTTACTGGAGAATTAAAAAGAACATTTTCTCCATTTGGAAAAATGTCAACTTCAACAACAAATAAACAATTAAATTTGCCTTTTGTTAAATGGTCTTTTGATGAAAAATATTTTGCTTATTCTAGAGCTTCAAGTGAATGTTTAAATGTTTTTAGTTGTGAAGATTTTAAATTATGTGATGGAAAAACTGTTGAATTGGAAGGATTGGCTAATTTTAGTTTTAATTCTGCAAAGAATATTATTGCTTATTATTGTGAAGAAAAGGTTTGGAATTTTTTTTGAGAAATTTTTTTGGAAATTTTTTTTTGAAAAAAGATTCAACATCCTGTTCATTGTCAGTCAGATTTTTATTTTGTCGGCTGACTAATTTTTTTGGGTCTTATAACAGTTGGGGCTGTCTAATGAAGTCGTAACTAGTAAAGTAGTCAAAGCGACTTTATTGTGGTGTTACTCGTCGCACCCCGCCGAATGTGTAGAATCAACCAAATTAGAGGAAGTATAACTTCCATAAATTTTGATTAAAATCCTGTGGCTTTAGAGTCGCTGTGGAATAGAATGGACGGGTTGAGAAAAAAAGTCGGGTCTTCAAAATTTTCTTCGGATCGGTTATCGGGTCGGAAATGTCTGGATTTCGGGTAACCCGTCCCATCCCTACTGTGAATTGGGAGTAGAGACCAAACCGAGACGAAATTCGAACCTCTAATTAGGAATATTCGTCCTTAGTCTAGGTCACTAAAATTCTGGCTAGCTTTCTCGTACCAATTTTTATTCTCACATCGGTTCTACAAATATAAGTTTACTTATTAGGAATTTATTAACAGAATCCTCAAAAACGCAAAACTATTTTTAAATTTTATAAAAATCTAGGAAAATTTAATTGGGATCAATTGTCTCATCTTCTTAAATGAATTTTTTTCTTTTTTCTTTTCTAGTCAAATGCAAATAGACCGGCAGAAATTGGAATAATGGAAATTCCTTCACGCACAAAACTTCGAGCACAAAGAATTTTTGGAGTTTTTCAAGCAAATATTTTTTGGCAAAAGAGTGGATTATATTTGGCTGCACACACTGAACGTTATCAAAAAATGAACGTAATTAAAAATAAGGAAGATGTTAATAAACCTGCAGAAATAAAATATTTGGTTTGGATTTTTTTGGGGGGAATTATTTAAAAAAAAAGTTGGGTTCTGAGACCGTCTCTAAACTACAACCGTCCCTAAACATTATTCCCGAGTAATTGAGAATAAGTCGACAGTTACACCGAGTCTGTCGAGTAAATATTAGGATGTTAGGATCCTCCCCCCAAGTATTAGGATTCCAAGTTCGAGCCCGAATAAAGACGAAAAACCCGATCGATCGAGTAAATAAAAAATACTCGGACGTACTCTACTTTCAAATCCCTTCACTTTTTACTTAAATTTTGGGGGGACTTTTCTGTTACTTGGCTTTCAGTCCAATTATTTTTCTCTTTCTCCAGAAATATAAGAGTAACATTAATCAAACCTTCGAAGCCTCTACGTATATTTTTTTTGTTAAATTTTATATTTTTAGGGTGTCACATCCCATTTAGAAATTTTTGATTGTACTGAAAAAACAATTTCTGTGTTAACATTACAGCTACCCGAACCTTTTTTAAATTTTGCTTGGGAACCTAAAGGTTTTTTTTGTTTTTTTATTTTATAAATTTGTTAGGAAATAAGTCCTAGATGCTAGAAATATTTTTTTAAGAATAAGTTGAATAGACCCCAAATTAATAGTTTATCCAGTAACTGCAGGATAGGTTCCCTGTGGTGCCACAAAGGAAAAAAGAAGATGGCTTCTTCTTGAACTTACAAAAATGACCAAGAGTATAGAAATATTTTTTGAACTAAAAAATATTTTTTAATAGATGAGAAAGTTGGAAGAGAGTCAACGACCTCCCTCACTTTCACAAACTACCATGGGTTTGTGAAGGTGAGGACACCCCAACCTACCGCCGAGCTATGACCTCGTTTAAAAGTATCGAATCTGGGAAGTATTTGATATGGTTCGATGCGCCTCGACGAGCTGAATCGAACCATACTAGGGTTTTGCGGATTCGACAATTTTGAAATAAGTTATAAGCTTGGCGGTACGTTGGGCTGCTCCCAACTACCAACTAATTTTTTCTTTTAAAAAATTTTTATTTTTTAGATTTTATTTTTAATTTTTCCAAATTTTAAAAAATTATTTAATTTTTTTCAATTTTTTAGGAAATAAATTTTGTGTTCTAGTCGGTTCAAATTCACCAAAAATAACTCCATTAATTTATCGTTATGACAAAGGCAAATCTGCCCCCCAACTTTTATCAAAAATTGAATCTGGAACAAATTTAAATTCAATATCTTGGGCCCCCCAAGGTGGTTGGTTAATTGTTTATGGGGCAAGTACTCCTGGAGGTTTAGTTTATTTTATTGATGCTAGTGGACAAACAGAAGCTAATAGAATTCGGTCTATTGAACATCCTTCGTTAACTAAGGTTTGTTTGCTTTTTGGGGGGAGGAGTGGGGGGATTTTAGTTGGGATATTTTTTTATTTGGTTTTTTTCTATCCATCTTATCCCAAGTCAGAAGAAAAAGCTAGTAAAAAGATTTTATTAATATTTAAAATTAGCGAAAAGGGAGATCCAGCTGGCTTATTGTTAGTATTTAAAACGCTTACTATGTATGAGGGTTTAGGATCTATTAAAACAAAAGTGAAATCACCATGGTACCTCAATTATTAAGTAAAAACGCTTGGTAATAACTGGCAAGGTCAGCCAGGTCACTCTCCTGGCTAATCTTCTAATCCTCTCCTACTATCTTACTATTGCTGAAAATTAGAACATTTTAGGGTTTAATTTGTGGTGTCAATTTTATTTTTGATCTTTTTCTGATTTTTTCTGTTAAATTTAATCTTTTATCATTTTCTGCATTTTTTCCTTGGATTAGTCATTGTTTTATCTTTGTTTTTAATTTTTTTATTCAAACGTTCAAAAAATTTTTTAAATTTTTATTTAACAATTTTTTCTTAGGCATTTTGGGACCCAACAGGACGTTATTTAGCAATTTGTTCATTTGGAGGCAAAAGTCGTTACGAAACTGGTTATCGAATTTATACATTTCTTGGAAGAGAAATTTTGCGAAAAATTGTTGATTCTTTGTTGCAATTTAGATGGAGACCTCGCCCACCAATTCAATTAAGTGAACACAAACTTAAAGAAATTAGAAAGACTTTAAAACAAAAATCACAACAATTTGAGGAGGAAGATAAGAGGGAATTACTTAAAGTGTCTAAGGTAGAAAGAAAAAAATTTTTTTTAGTTGTTTTTGTTAACGGAAAATAGTAAAAACTTCGAGTTTAACTTGAGGCCTTTGAGAGTTGCTGAGAATAGGCAAACCTCTAGGATTTTATTTGAAATTGAATCCTAGTCCATTTTGACTTGATGGGCACATTATCCAGGGGTTTTTTCTTCTAATTTTACCGGAGCCGGGTTTTCCAGATTAGAACCCCGGCCGCTTCGAAAAATAAAGATTTTATTAAAATACCCGGTTTCTGTGCTATTTTGCTGGATAGCCATGAATTTTAGGTTAAAGTTTTGTCTGTCTCACAAATCATAAGTCACATTATTATAGGTGTGTGTCTGTTCAAAGTAATCCTTGAAAAAATACAAAATTCCTTCATTAAAAATTTTTTTTCTTTTTCTAGGAAATTATTGAACTTCGTCAAAGTGCATTGGCTTTATTCAAAGAAATTCGACAACGTAGCCAAAATTATGATATTGAAGAAAGAGAAGAAAAATTAGCTTTGAGAGGTGGAAAAGATTTGAAAAAGATGGAATTGGATTTGGTAGAAGAAACAATTACAATTGCTTTGAATACAGAAATGGAGGAATTGAAAGAAACAAATACTGCTAAGGAGAGTGATGATATGGATTAATTGGAGAAATATTTTTTTTTGTTGAGTTTTTTTTGGTTTAAAAAATCTTTGTTGTGTTTATACAAGTATAAATAAATTTATTTTCGGAAAAAATCCATTCAAGAAATAGATTACTTTTGAATGGATTAGAGTACGAATTTTGCTTGAATCTGTAAAGGTGAACAATGTTTTTTAATGCCCGCATGTCGGAGTACACCTACATCTAGCCGAACATACCGCTGGCGTTCCTCTTTGTCGAACAACTTCACCCGTTGGAAAAACGAACCCCCGAAAAACGAATTTAAGGTTGACGAGACTTGATTGGAATATTTGTTCTTTTTTGTCCGTAGATACTTTAAATTATTGATTGGTAGACACTTTTGAATTTAATTTATTACGAGCGGTTTGGTGCCGCTTCGCGGCACCAAAACGCTCGTTCAAACCTTTCAATGTTACAACCAAAATCTGCCCATTGCCTATAGTTACCTACATTACTCGGCAGACTCTCACACACCAATTAACGGACTCTAACCCCAAAATTTTTTCACTTAATGCCAGTTATCACCCTTGCCCAATATCCTCCGATATCCTATTAACCTTCATTCTCTTGAACACCATACAAAATCCTCTGATAAGTTAATTAATTGCGCACAATCCCAAATAGACCCTTTACTTCCGAAATCAGAGATATCACCCTACAGCCCCCAAATCTTCTGATATCCCTTTTAAACACCCCAAAATCACGGAACCACCTTTGATCCTTGATTTATCTGTTTGTTTCCCAAATCTTATAGCTCTTTATGGTTTTACCCGAATTTCTCTTTACTCCGATATTTTTTTTAATTTCTCAAACAAAAAACATTGTTAAAAACACGAAAGCATATTTTTTATGTTAATATTCCTTTTCTAGATGACATATTTTTTTGTAGTTTTTTGGATAAAATGTCTTTATTTTTCTGCAAAGACCTTCCAAAATTTTCAAAATTTTTGCCTTCGGCGCTTTAAATGGTAGAAATCTCGCTTCTTGCCTTCCAAAATCCTCAAACTTTTAGTAATAAAAAATTGCTCAGTTCAATTGAAAAATATAATACATAAAATGATTCTAATTTTATTTTTGTGTTTGATAATTTTTTGCTGATTTTTGATATAAAATGCGGATTTTTTTGATCAAAATTTCGTATTTTATAAGATTTGAGATTGAAACCCTGCTCTTAATCCCCCGATATCTTACCTAATCTCCCTTACTCCATTATCTTTATATAGCTGATTAAACCTTCAAAACTTCTGTTTTCATTCTTAATCAACCAAATCCCTAGATATCTACGTCGTTATCCTGTTAAACACGCAATTACCGTCTTAATCACTTCTAATCCTTCTATGTTCCTTCATGCAGACTCAACGGAGGATATCCCTTTTTATCCTCATGTGCCCCTTTATATCACTGAAATATAATGAACATTAAACCGCTCTTTAACCCTCAGGATTCACTTCTTGATTCCCTTTCAGTAGAATCAATTTTACTTAAGCATGCCTGAACTAATTCGCGAAGATACAAAACAAAAATATTTAGACCCAACTGAACTCCAATAAATATTGTTTTGTTTTACTTATTTAGGGAAATTGTTTGGAAAAATTCAAAAATTTAAAATCCCACAAAATTTCTTCTAAAAAAATTTATTTTGTTTCGTTCGTTATTTAACCGAAATAAAATAACTGGAAAAAAGGCTAACCCTCTCAATTTCACGAACCCATCCACGCATCCCTATTTTCTAAAAATATCCCGGATGTGTTTTTTATCTATCTTTCCTCGATATCCCACAAATCCTTGAATTTTCACTTGGAAACCTATAAAGCCTCATTTATCAATCTTAATTCACCAAACGCCCGTATCGTTCTTTATTCTGTAAGGCATTTTAATTCTCGATATTTCTTAACGCAAATATCCCCTTTTTTCTCTTAATCCCCTGATATCGCTCAAAATTACTATGTTTTTAATCATTCACACCTCTCAAAAGAGCCAATAATATTCATTCAGTTGACGTTCTGCTACATCCTATTTTTTGCCTCTTTTCAAATCATAGATATCTTTCTTAATCAACAAAATTCCTTTATTTCCTTTTTGTTTAATTGATAATCCTCTTAATCTCTATAAAATCCTTCTAACGAACATTATCCCACTATAAAAACTTAATTCTATCAAATCCGTGATATCCCTATTACTTTAAATCTCTTCATGCTAATTCCTTTATCCTTTTATAACTCTTAAACGCCTAATCGTTAAAATCAATTTTAATCTTCATAATCCTTATATTTATCAGTCTTATCTCCTAGTTTCGGTTTTCTCTCTATATGATTATTTAGTCAAATCATTATTTAGTCAAGTTTCAAACCCCTCTGTTACAGCTTTAACCTCGCTATGCCCCCGTTTTCCTCTTAATCACTTCAAGATCCCGATCAAGGCTTATCGAAATAAAAATATTTTTTTTTCGAATCGAAACGAAATAAAAAATTCCTATTTCGCTTCGGAGCGAAACGAAACGAAATAAGCTTGTTTCGGACTAACGAAACGAAATAAACGATATCACTTTTAATCACTCAAATCCCAATATATCTCTTTAATCTCTTCAAATTTGCCGCTCTCGATATCCCCCAAAATTCAATTATGCAACATAACTTGTCTCTCTACAATTTACCCATTAATCCCTTTAAATTGACATATATCAATTTGGAGTAAAACTCCAGCATATTCGAATCTTTGTTTCAAAATTTTTTAATACTTTTAGATTACAAATATAAAGATTTGGGACTATGGTAGGTTGGGCGGCGGAAGGCTGCTCTGCTCTATCAAAACCCGGAAAATCTTTCTTCCTTTTTGGCGCTGCATGCGAAAATTTTTTTAATTTTGGAGCTCAAAAGGCCAAATTTCTTCCATTTTCTGCGCCGCAGGCGAAATTTTTTCAATTTTAGGCTGCTCATAAGACAGAACTCACTAAAAATTATGATTAGAAAAAGGGGTGCATTTTCTAACTTTTTTTTGATTCGTTTCGTCCGGAATTTTGTCTATTTTGTTTCGAAACAAAACGAAATGAAAAAAGGGCACGAAAGAGCGTAACGAAACGTAATTTCGAACAGCCCTTATCCCGATATTAATTTTTAATCTCTCAAATATCCTAATTTACTCAAATACCAAACCACAATTAAATTTCAAATTTGCACTATTTATTAGCCACCCTAATTACCGACTTTATGATCCTCAATCACTGATATCCCTTACTACCAACAGATCCTCTTATACACTCAAAATTTCCCATCCTTTGTGATTTTCTTGAATTCAACAAATCCTCCATTATTTTAGTCCAACAAATCACTGATATCACTCTTAATCACTAAATTCCTTGTTATTCTTAATTCTCACAAATTCTATTTTTTCTAACATATTCAGCCTTTTCCTTTATTAATCCGAAGATTCCTGTTTACAAAATTTCTTCTGTTTAAATTTTTTGTTAACTGATTAAACTTTTTCAACAAAAAAATTAACTACATATAATTTTTAAAGAAAAAAAGTAAAGTTTTCTTAAGCACATTTCCGCAGTTTAAATAATTATTCTCTTAGCTCGCGGTGGCTTCAATCTTAATAATTTACTAAAACTAAAAGCTTTTGTGTTTTTGGTTGTTTTTTCAAATACCAGAACTAAAAAAGTTTATATCGAACTATGACGATCCTTACCGCTTACTCATTGACGAACCTTGATCTTAAACCATTGCAGTTTTAACCCACATGTTTTACCTGCTTTTTTAATACTTTAGTCTAATCTGATTAGTACATATCTTATTTGCTTTTTCAAGTCTTTAGCTTTCACAAAATATCAGTTCCTAGTTCACAAAATTCGAATATGTTTACCCTTGATTTATTCAAATCCGAAATTACTTTATTAAAACCTAAACCCAACTTGTTGAGCTTTTTGTTTTTTTTGTATAATTGTATCCTTAGCTGTTTGTACTTTTAAGCTGTTTAGGTCTTTTGTACCTTTTTGGCTAGTAAGGCCTTTTGAAAATTTGGACTGTTTCGACCTTTTGAAAATTTGAACTGTTTAGGCCTTTTGAAAATTTGTACTGTTTCGACCTTTTGTAAATTTGGACTGTTTAGGCCTTTTGAAAATTTGGACTGTTTCGACCTTTTGAAAATTTGAACTGTTTAGGCCTTTTGAAAATTTGTACTGTTTCGACCTTTTGAAAATTTGGACTGTTTCGACCTTTTGAAAATTTGAACTGTTTAGGCCTTTTGAAAATTTGTACTGTTTCGACCTTTTGAAAATTTGGACTGTTTCGACCTTTTGAAAATTTGAACTGTTTAGGCCTTTTGAAAATTTGGACTGTTTCGATTTTTGAAAATTGGAACTGTTTAGGCCTTTTGAAAATTTGTACTGTTTCGACCTTTTGAAAATTTGGACTGTTTCGACCTTTTGAAAATTTGAACTGTTTAGGCCTTTTGTACACCGTTGTTTGTGTACCATTTTGTCTGGGCACTCGTTGTTTACATTTAAAGTAAGGTTGATGCGAGGTAAATAAGGTAAGCAGAATTAGAGAAGTATTTTTTTGTTCTTTTTTTTTCTTGGCCAAATTAGAGATAAATTTTTTGTTTACTCTTATCCTTAATTATTCTCATATTTTCGTTTCAAAAATTATTGCCTTTTCTTCTTTAAAAAAGTCCTTTGAAAAATCGATAAACAAAGTCTCCCAAAACTCATTTAATATATAAAGGGATAATCATTGGCATAACATTATTTACTTTAGAGATAGTCTATAAAGCAGAGAAGTAGAGATTTTCCTTGTGTGCTTCTTTTTCTTTAATTTCATAGTTTCTTTCGTTTTCCATTTTTGTCAACAACAAACTGCCCATCTTTCTGTTTTGACTTAGTTAGGGTTTTAAATCAATAATCTTCGTCTTTGATTCGGGGTATCATAGTACCACAACAAATTAATCTTTTATTTTTTTACATTTTTTAGAGTTCAAAATTTTTCAAAATTTTTCAAAATTTCAAAAATTTATTCCTACTCTTCCCTTCAATTTGATGAATGTATTTCGATGTGTCAGATCTTGTCAGGATTTTGATGTGTCAGCACCAGATGTGGGACCTGCTTGATACGATGGATGAAATATTAATAAAACAATCTACAAGGTTTTCAATTTTTTTGATTTTGGGTACAAGTGAAGGATCGGTTCACAAGAAAAAGAGCAAAGTGTGATCTTTCGACGTTTTTGAGATTTGTCAGTAATCGGGTGTACTAAGTCAATTACGGGTTTAGAATGATCAGGGACCTTCGTTAGGATTAGGATTGCTATTTTCGGGTCGGGCCGACGTTCGCACCATTTTTTCGAGCCCCATTTTTATCTAGTCGGTCCATACGAGTCTTTTTCGGTCCATTTATCTTAAGCCCGACTCGATCTTTCGGTCGGACCTTTTTGGCAACCCTAGTTAGGACACTAGCTATTAATGGCTCGTCTCATTTAGCTGGTTGAAGAATACAATGTTATTGTAACGCAAGTTTAATGTGGGCTGAAACAATTTTGATATCATTCAATTCAGATCGAAGAGAAGTGTCGGATTAATCTTAATTGTTTATTACACGCGTTTCCTATTGGCAAACCTCAAAATATCTAAAAAGCATTTTTTGCTTATTTTTTCTGTGGACAGGTTATCCTTACTTTTACCGATTTCTGAAATATGTGGGGCTGTTTTTTATTAGTACTAGGGTCGTACGAGACAACAGTTTAGCCCAGAACTTAACTGCAGATGCTTTACTTGCGTCTTAAGCTAGAATTAGAAACATTGGTTAAGTTTGTAACCTTCCTCCGATGCGGGTTCAAGAAGTTACCCGCTGCTTTTTAATTCAAACTTCACGTCGCGGCAAATCGTTTGTGGGGTTTTCAGTAGGTGATTGAGTATGCGGAGTCCGGATTATAGGCCCGTAGCTAAGAAAATTTTCAGGGAATTTTTTTGATTTTTTTTGCCCAATTTTGAATTCAAAAATGATTTTTTAATACATTACTTTTTAAAATTTAGGTAATGTTGAGAAAAACTTTAATTGCCATTTACTGTAACTACGCAACATCAATTGCTTTCTGCGCCGCTTTTGTTGGTATTTTGCAAGTTTTATTTTATATTTTTGGGCTAATATTGAAGAATTGAGTAGGGGTTTCCTCAGTAATTTTGTGGGATGAGATTCAAAAGTTGAATTTAAATTTGTGTTAATACGTTTGAATTTTTAGTTAATGTTCTAAAATTTGGTGTTAAGAGGTCTAGGCTATAGTAAGATTACTGGTCCCTAGAAAGATGAGGAACTGCTCTTCGATATTTTTGAGGTTTCCAGTAGGTGATTGAGTTTTTTTCGAATCCCGAACCCGAATTCGATCAGGTCAATAGCGGTTGTGAATTCGAAAATTGAAATTAGTGCTAACTTGGGAAAATTATGTTTCGACACCTTTCAACCAAATTCTGATTATTGATTATAAGCGAGTATTTATTTTTTATTCCAAACGTTTATTTAATTGATCATACCTTCGCTTAATGTTGGCAAATAATAATATGGATACGATTCAACTAAACTCTAAGAGATGAGTAAGAATGGTTTTAGTATCTTAATTTCAGATTTTTAACTCGAACACTACTTGGTCGAATTCGGGTCGATTATTTAATCGCAAGCATTAGCAATATCAGAAAAGCACTTTTTGCTTATTTTTCTTCTAGGAATCGGTAATCTTCACTATTAGCTGTTTCCGCCTTATTTTTTGTGCTTATCTAACCTCACCGCGGTTAAATTTTTTGTAGTACTTTTTCGGAAGGTTCGGCATTAGGTAATCAATTGTGCTGAGTGAATATGAATTCAAACTTACAATCTAATTGGCAATAAAACTTGAAAGAACTCTTCTTTCTCAATCCATTCTGGATGATTTTTGGTTAATCCAAAATGTCAACACTCAATTAATTCTCTCCTCTCCATTGATCTTTTGGGTCGTTCCTGGGTCGCTATAGTATCCACTGACGCATTTTCCGGTCATGGCAAGAATGAGTGTTATTATTTTGGATTGTGCTAATTCTTTCCTGTAGCATCCTAGTATAATAGAGAGGGAAATAATTTGAGTAGTGACATTTTGGATTGCGTTAATTCTTCCTTTCCTGCACTATCCAAAAATCAAAGGGAAAGGGAGAGAGTGAAATGTGTACATTTTGGATTACTTAATTATTTGCGATTAACTAGAAATCCACCAGAACGCGTGAAAAGTAGGAAGATATGTTTTCAGGTTTTATTGCCGATTCATGTTTATAAGTTTGAACTCATATCCGAACTTAGTATACGGACAAGGGAACACGCGAACTTTGACCAAAAATTGTGTTGTAACACGCCATTGTGTAGAGCGTTTCGATAACCTATTGCCAATTTTTGGCTTTTTGGCCTTGACCTCCAAATCGAAATGTTATAGTACATCAAAATTTTCAACTCTTGGAGCGGCTGAGTCTCACTCATAGAGAAATTTTGGATATAGTATAGTATACCGGTGGAAAGGTTTTGATATAAGACCCATACCATTCGATTCGTCTCGGCGAGCTGAGTCGAACGGTACCACACTTTTTTTCCGGAGATGCCTGTGGACCGAGATATAGGCCCCCGAAAATCGAAAAACCATAGGGGGGACCAAGCACTTTTTTGGGGTGAAAAATTTGATTTTTCGAGTGATAGCTCATTCGAAAGAGCTCATCGAGCTGATTCGAATGACACCAAAATGAGCTCGAGATCTTGAATTTGAGCCAAGATAAACAGGTTCAAAATGGTCAACATAAACCTATGGGTCGTCGGCGAGGCGCTTGTGCAAAACCCCGCGCTTCGCGCGGGGTTTTGCGGCACGCGCCTCGCGGGGAGTCTACGGGCTTTGGGTCTGGGCTCGTAACTTAATCCTATTCATATTATCGATGAAGTGGGCTTGCTCGGTTTCCTCCGCACCAGCAAACACAACGGATGACATAGGTAAGGAGCTAAAACAAACAGTCATAACTTTCTCAAATCAAGTCTGATTTTGCTGATTTTGGTGTCATTCGACTCAGCTCGAGGAGCTCTTTTGAATGAGCTATCATTTGTATATTCTAATTTTTTATCCAAAATTTGCCCTTGTATTTCTTCAATTTTCAGAGGTCTGTATCTCGGTCTAATCAATTCAGATTTAGTTGATTTTGATGTCATTCGCCTCAGCTCGATGAGCTCTTTCGAATGAGCTATCACGCGAAAAATCGAATTTTTCACCCCAAAAAAGTGCTTGGTCCCCCCTATTGTTTTTCGATTTTCGGGGGCCTATATCTCGGTCCACAGGCATCTCCGGAAAAAAAGAGTGGTACCGTTCGACTCAGCTCGCCGAGACGAATCGAATGGTATGGGTCTTATATCGAAACCTTTCCACCGGTATACTATACTACAGCCGAAATTTTTCCTTTATTAAGGAGAAAAATAAGACTCCCACCTCCTTTTTTTCCTTTCCTTTTCTTTACCAATATTAGTTAAAGAAAGAGAAAAGGAGGAGAGAAAAGCAAAGGAAAGGAGGCATCTCTGCGCTCCAGCTAATGTGATTAAAAAAGGAAAGAGGAGATGGCAGAGATGCCTCCTTTCCTTTTCTTTTCTCTCCTCCTTTTCTCTTTCTTTAACTAATATTGTGAAAGAAAAGGAAAGGGAAAAGGAGGATGGGAGTATTATTTTCTCCTTAATAAAAGAAAAATTTCTCTTTATGAGTGAGACTCAGCCGCTCCAAAAGTCGAAAACTTGAGGCCATATAACTTTTTGATTTGGGGGTCGGGCCAAAAGCCAGAAACTACAATAGGTTTTCGACTATGCTCTACAAGATGGTATAACTTTTATGAAAAAAATTCTCCCTTTTTCTCTCCTTTTTTTAATCCGCATTAAATGGAGCAACGGGGTACATTGTTCTCCAATAAGCAAAAAAGAGTATTTTCTCTTTAATAAGAAAAGTGAGGGAAACTTTGAAGTCTTAAACTTTTTGATTTCGGTCGGTGGTAAAAAAATGACGAAACTGAACGTAAAATGAATAATAGGGAGAAGGTATTAACATAAATATCAACTTTCGATAGCTCATTGAGATTATTTGACAGTTTATGATTTTAAAAAATCCCTAATACATTCTAAGCAGTACATTCTAATTGCTCAAAAATTAAGGTTGTATTTGGATTTTATTTCAGTTTTGGGTACATAAATACTACTTAATTAAAAACTCTAAGGAATTAAATACGAAACACAATAATATGAAATTATTCAGATTATACAAACAAATACAGAATAAATCAGTAAAACAATACATACAACCAAAAAACAAAAATACTTATATACATACACAAATTATAACACATGCATATACTGTCGTAGTTTTATACAAGAGCACGAGCTTGAAAAGCGAGGCTATCAGTTTAAAGGAGATCAGACATGATAAATACATACACAATATAGATACATTAATAAATACATATACATAAATACATATACAACATAATATAGATACGTTAATAAATACATATACAAATACATATACAATACGTTATTGCTTACACATTTAAAGACAAATCAGCATACAATATCATAAAATTATATAACAATGAATAAGCACGGTTAAAAAACATTTATAATAAATATAAATACATATACAATAAATACATATTACAATTAATTTAAACAAAATGACACTACAATGTGTGGAGGGGTCATGCCGGTTTTTTTCCAAAAATTGTCATAATAATGGCTTTGTATTAAAAAAAATCTTGTTTTATAGTATGGAACACGTGTTGCTCAATTATTTTTAAAATTCACATTTAATGTTACTGTATGAAGGGGTCATGCCCAAATTTTTCAAAAATTGTTTCAATAATTCATTACTACTATTAAATAACATACTATTTAAACAACCACTCTTACTATTTCTACGACCACTTTTTTTTCTTTCTTGCTTAATTCTCTTTCCATTTATTTTTCTCATGATGGCGCATAGCTTGGAGTTGCATTTGGTCCATTTCTCTTTTCGCCTCGACTCATATTATATTAGAAAAGTGGTTGTCCGCTGAGTAAGATTATAAAAGTGGCTGTGTGCTTGCGAATTGTAAAATAAAGTGGTTGTTTGCTGAGGAAATGGAAAAGAAGAATGTATAGGAAAATAAATAATTCTCGACTTAGCAGATTTCAAGTCCTTCCGGGCTTCTTGGTGTCTTTTGATGCAAATTCTTATCATCCAATCAACATGTTTACGGTTCAATCTGAAGACTCAAATGTGCTACTTTGATTTTTAACCGTTTTAAATCGATTTGTCATCATTCTAAAGTGTTCTATGATCTTCTAATGGATGATTCTGGGCTAAATGACAGCTGATCCAAAGAAATCCGCAACTAATATTGAAATTTTCACACTTAGGCACTAATATTTTAGCATGAAGGGGGTTTGACAAAATTCCCGACTGGAAATTGCTTATCGCTTGGATCTCGATGAAAGAGAAAAAAAATTTGATACTAAATGTAGCCTCTGGGCTGAATTGGTGAAGTGAAAAGTTGATATTTTGTGTTGAGACGAAGCGTCCTCGTTGAAGGATCTGAATTTTCAGCTAATTCATTGCTGAATTGGCAAGACGAGCAATCGGTCGGTTCGATGCACACTTTTGAGTGTTTCGTAAAGCTAGCAAGTGACCCGAGATTGGTTGTGAGACCAAATCTGTCTCGCCTCGTGTGTCATTCTGGCGCCAATTGTGATCGAGTATGTTATTGTTAAGCTTAACGCTTTTCTGGGTAAAATTTGTTACTCTCAGATTTCGTGAGTGAATTTTACCTGGATCTACGAGATATCTGGTTGATCCTGCCTGAACTGATGTGTTCATTTCAAAGATTAAGCCATGCATGTATAAGTTTAATCGTTTTAACGAGAAACCGCGAACGGCTCATTACAATGGCCATGATTTACTTGATCTTGATTATCTAAATGGATAACTGTGGAAAAGCTAGAGCTAATACATGCACCAAAGCTTTGTCCTCTCGGAAAAGCGCATTTATTAGAACAAAACCACGCGGCTTCGGCTGCTTCTTGTTGACTCAGAATAACTAAGCTGACCGCATGGCCTTGTGCCGGCGGCGTGTCTTTCAAGCGTCCACTTTATCAACTTGACGGGAGCATAATCGACTCCCGTGGTGGTGACGGATAACGGAGGATCAGGGTTCGACTCCGGAGAAGGGGCCTGAGAAATGGCCACTACGTCTAAGGATGGCAGCAGGCGCGCAAATTACCCACTCTCGGCTCGAGGAGGTAGTGACGAGAAATAACGAGATCGTTCTCTTTGAGGCCGGTCATCGGAATGGGTACAATTTAAACCCTTTAACGAGTATCAAGCAGAGGGCAAGTCTGGTGCCAGCAGCCGCGGTAATTCCAGCTCTGCTAATACATAGAATTATTGCTGCGGTTAAAAAGCTCGTAGTTGGATTCGTATCGGTACCCTGGATATAACGGAGGATCAGGGTTCTTAAAAATGTTCGAAGAGGAACATTTTTTTTGACCATTTCGAGCCCTATATCTCAGTTAAAAATGTTCGAAGAGGAATAACAACAGTTTTGGTGGAATGTTAAATTTATTTTTAGGAAATACGAAGTCAATAACGTCTATGGGCTGCGAATATTCCATCAAACTTTTTAATTATTTTTGCTGACATGTAGAGAAGGGCATTTTCTCGTACAAGAACACAACTTTATATAAAATGTTCCCTTAAGACATGAACGTTTTTATAACCTAATTTGAGAATTAATCCTGTCTACATTTAAATGATTGTGTAATAAAGAAGTAATGTCCTTCTCTATATTCCGAAAAATTAAATTCATTACACCAATAAGTACCCAATAAATTCAGAATATTGATCGCACATTACCAGAGCCAAATCATTATACGCCAAAACGTGAGCTACAAATCGTTGCATTACCAAAAATATAATGGGAACAGGTTGGGTTTGAAAAAATTCAGATTTGTACGGTGTTCTCAGAAGGCCGAGAAAGCCCGGGTTTTGCAGAAGCGCCTCGCCGACGCTTCCATAGGTTTACGTTGACTATTTTGAGCCTCTTTATCTCGGCTCAATGTTGAGACTGAGGGCTGATTTTGGTGTCATTCAACTCAACTCGTCAAGCTCTTTCGAATGAGCTTTTATTTGTATATTCAAATTTTTGACCCTAAAATCCCCCTATGGCTTTTGACCATTTCGAGCCCTATATCTCAGTCCACAGGCATCTCCGGAAAAAAGAGTACCGTTTGACTATGCACCTCTAATTACCCTATATATGACATTTTTAAAGAAATAAAAAAGGAAAAAATAAGTCTAATTTTAGAAACTTTTTTTTCAATTTTAATATATTTTTACAAATTTAAAGTTATTGTTGTGTTTATTTGAGCAAATAATTGTTTTAAAAATGCAAAGTTTAGAGAAATGTTTAGAATTTATTTACTTTAATTCCTTGTAATTTTAAGGTGTTGCGCTTGTTTGTTTTTGCTTAAATATTTTCATTAGTTTCTCTAAAACATTCATTAAACATACCCTTCTATGCACAAAATGTTGTTGTACAAAATATTGTTGTATTCCTCTCTCTCTTGTTAGTCTCATCATTGTTGTTACTACAGAAACAAACAAAACATCAAAACAAATAATTGTTTTTCCCTTATATTATTTTTACCATTTACAGCATCTCCCCCAACATCCTGTAATGGAGTAATAACAAATTCAGTTCCATCCCCCCATCCATGTCCATAAGCAGTCAAAGGATATGCTGCCTCCCCATGTTTAAATCTATCCAATCCACGTATTTCTACTTCTCTGGGCACCCTTATTTTTCCAAATGCTTTTAAAATTAGAAAAGCTGGAGTTAATACAAGTGCTGACCAAACAATTATTGCTACAGCACAAACACTTTGCCAACAAAGTTGCCATAATGCTTCGTCAAATTTAACCTTTTCGGGGTTAAACAACTC
>CAVMJV010000018.1:0-37500 GCA_963681835.1 Meloidogyne enterolobii | reverse complement strand
GCAACTAATTGCAACTCATTAACCGCGCCTCCAGACAGCCAGAGTTAGCCCCCAGACAGTCCAGAGTTAAAGACTTGGGTGAAAAATGAAATTGGAGGCTGTGCAAACAAAGATAAGAAACGTTTTGCTGCAAAGAATTGCTTTTCTTAGTTTTCTGTACAATCCTATTTGGAAGACTCGCTCACGAACCCATCAAAAGTCATGTTTTCCTTATCTAAAATGACCCAGATCAACAAAAATGATCAAAAGTGTTTACCGTTACTATTTCCCTGAATTTCAGACCTCTGAAAATCGAAAAACAATAGGGGACAGCTCATTTTCGGCAGAGATGCACGAAAATGAAAAAAAACGAAAAAAACGCCTATAGGAAGGAAAAGAAAAGAGAATTTTTTGTTCCTTAAGGCGAAAAGAAGGAAGGAAATTTAATTTAACTTAAAGCTAAAAAAGAAAGAAAGAAACGAAAAATTTTCGTGCATCTCTGATTCTCGCGGTCAAAAATTCGAGAATAATACTAAAATCGGGATTTTTGATGGGTTCGTTTTATTCCTAGTATTGGAATTATGTTCTATACTATAAATTCAGTTAATCATTTAAAATCAAACCAAAATTGATGAACAAGATAAATGAAGCAATAAACACCAATGGACAAATCAGGGTCCTATTCTAACCAAACAGCCTTCTCACCCATTAATCAAATCAGTTGAGGACACTTTTTTAGGATGTAAATAGATCGATCTCCCTCGGGATCCCGTCCCGGCATCGGTCAAAAAATAAAATCCCGACTCGGGATCCCGGATATTTTTTTTATAATTTTCGGGATTTTTATAATTTTCAAAATTTTCGCCTGCTGCGCTGAAAAATGAAGGAATCTGGCTTAAGCAACTCCAAAATTCTCAAAATTTTCGCCTGCGGCGCAAAGAAGGAAGATTTTTGGCTTAAGGGTCATCCAAAATTTTAAAAATTTTCGCCTGCGGCGCTGAAAACGGATATGTTTTGATTTATTATTGCAGTAAAGTGGAGGAATATTAATACATGTAGTGGGATTTTATCAAGGGACCTAGTGATTAATCCACCGATATCCCTCTAAATCCATTATAGAGGGAATTAAAGGAGGAGAACAATCCATTTATAAAAAATTATTGATATTTTTACAAATTTAATTTTATTTACTTACAAGGGAACATATGTTACTGTGACCGCGAATTTGGTATTTTTTTTGGTACCATTCGATAGAGGACCCCCGACTTACTATTGCAAAGTGCTATCCGTTTTCTTGCAAAAAATTTTTAAAAAAAGTTATGGCCGTTCAAAGTTTCAGTCCTTGGGGTTGGTTGAGTATAAGCAAGAGGGAAAATAAGCGCGCTATAACTTTTTTTTCACTTCTCTGCTTTCTTCACATTATTTTTAAAGAGGAAAAAAGAATGCAAGAGTCGCGAGGAAAAAAGAAGGGAGAAAAATGTCAGACACAATAAACAAAGAGAAGGGGCGTGGCTTGTTCTTTGAGGATGAAAAATAAGAAGAGGGAAAATAAGCGCGCTATAACTTTTTTTTTCACCCTCTCTGCTTTCTTTATATTGACTTACAATGATGAGAAAGAACGCAAGAGGCGCGCAGGAAAAAAATGAGGAAAAATGGTAGACACTGTAAATAAAGAGAGGATGGGCGTGTTGGTTTTTTGAGGATGAAAAATAAGAGAGAAATTGTTTACTTACCCTATAACTCCAGACTCGAGCGGTCTAACTTTGACTGGCCATAACTTTTTTTAAAAATTTTTTGCAAGAAAACGGATAGCACTTTGCAATAGTAAGTCGGGGGTCCTCTATCGAATGGTACCAAAAAAAATACCAAATTCGCGGTCACAGTAACATATGTTCCCTTGTTAGTATAAATTGCAGTATTTAATGCACTTTATTCATAAAAAGTTTAAATTTTTTATTTTGAAAAAAATCCCGAATCCCGGGCGGGATCCCGGATAATTTTTTTCGGGATTTTTTCGGGATTTCTCCCTCGGGATCCCGTCCCGGCATCGGTTAAGAAAAAAAATCCCGACTCGGGATCCCGGAAGTGCGATTTTGCCGGTCTCTAGTATATACTTCCCAAAAATTGAATATGCGTCCAATCAGAGAATATCAGTCAAGATCTATTAAGCCAACCAAATCCACTTAATTACCCCTAATCCTTCTATAGTCTTCCATTGGAACTACCTTTTCATACCGTAAGCAAAATTACGAGAATTTTGGAGGGCCAAAGAACCGGATTCCTTCCATTTACAATGCCTCCCGATCTCGACTGCTGGCTTATACTGGTTTTGGGGCGTTTATACTTTGAAGTGACGCACAATTCACGGGACGCATGTCTAGAGTACGCCATCATTTTTCAAGTTAGCTAATAAATGGAAAAAATTAAACTTGCGAAAAAGCATCAGCAGCCACACAATACATACTTCCAATCATCGAGTCCATAACTTTCACACAAGTCATTTTCCTAAATAAAAAAATGAGTAAAAAATAATAACTTTAAAATAAAAATATAAATGTAAGTAGCCAAAAAGTTTACAAGGATAGCATTGGGAAATTTCGTCAAGCTGAGTAATTCAAAAACCGCTTCGTTACGGTCTCCCTAGACAAGTAATCACACCGCAGCAGAGCTCGACCATCAACTTATCCCGTTAGTAGCTTAAAAAGTTTTTCATGCAGATTCCCCATTGGCTCAGCTTGACGAGCTTTCAAATAATAATTAGTAAAATTCTGGAAGCTTAAACTAATCAAGTGCAACAAACTTCACCCCCGGTGTTTTCAATAAAATCTAAGTAGCAAACCCAAAGCCGTTTGGAAACCCAAACCCCAAATTTTAAACTAAACCTTATTGGATTCACCTGAATAGAAATAAAAGCATTGCCATGATTTAGATCAATCTTCTGAACATATTGAACAAATTGAGATCTTGTATCTGAAAAAGAACAAATTAATTTTAAAAATCAGGTGAAAAAAAATTAATTTTAAAAATCAGACGAAAAGTAGTAAAATCTCAAAAACAGAAAATCTAAAATTTAAAGCATAAAAGGAAGCCATTTTTAAATTTGAATCTTGATAGTTTTTCTTTCTCTAATTCCCTAACTATCGGAGCAGGACGAATAGGCGCAGCCGAATAGGCGCAGACGGATAGGCGCAAGTTTTTCGGCGCAGCCTATTTTCGGCGTTTAACGCAAAAACGCGTAAACACATCAATTTACGCGGAAAAAAGTTTTTGCCGCTGCGGAGGAAGCCGGGCATGTCGAGCGGAACGACGGCCGCCGCTTCGCTACGGTCGCCGCGAGCGAAGCGAGCACGTTATTGCAGTAAAGTGGAGGAATATTAATACATGTAGTGGGATTTTATCAAGGGACCTAGTGATTAATCCACCGATATCCCTCTAAATCCATTATAGAGGGAATTAAAGGAGGAGAACAATCCATTTATAAAAAATTATTGATATTTTTACAAATTTAATTTTATTTACTTACAAGGGAACATATGTTACTGTGACCGCGAATTTGGTATTTTTTTTGGTACCATTCGATAGAGGACCCCCGACTTACTATTGCAAAGTGCTATCCGTTTTCTTGCAAAAAATTTTTAAAAAAAGTTATGGCCGTTCAAAGTTTCAGTCCTTGGGGTTGGTTGAGTATAAGCAAGAGGGAAAATAAGCGCGCTATAACTTTTTTTTCACTTCTCTGCTTTCTTCACATTATTTTTAAAGAGGAAAAAAGAATGCAAGAGTCGCGAGGAAAAAAGAAGGGAGAAAAATGTCAGACACAATAAACAAAGAGAAGGGGCGTGGCTTGTTCTTTGAGGATGAAAAATAAGAAGAGGGAAAATAAGCGCGCTATAACTTTTTTTTTCACCCTCTCTGCTTTCTTTATATTGACTTACAATGATGAGAAAGAACGCAAGAGGCGCGCAGGAAAAAAATGAGGAAAAATGGTAGACACTGTAAATAAAGAGAGGATGGGCGTGTTGGTTTTTTGAGGATGAAAAATAAGAGAGAAATTGTTTACTTACCCTATAACTCCAGACTCGAGCGGTCTAACTTTGACTGGCCATAACTTTTTTTAAAAATTTTTTGCAAGAAAACGGATAGCACTTTGCAATAGTAAGTCGGGGGTCCTCTATCGAATGGTACCAAAAAAAATACCAAATTCGCGGTCACAGTAACATATGTTCCCTTGTTAGTATAAATTGCAGTATTTAATGCACTTTATTCATAAAAAGTTTAAATTTTTTATTTTGAAAAAAATCCCGAATCCCGGGCGGGATCCCGGATAATTTTTTTCGGGATTTTTTCGGGATTTCTCCCTCGGGATCCCGTCCCGGCATCGGTTAAGAAAAAAAATCCCGACTCGGGATCCCGGAAGTGCGATTTTGCCGGTCTCTAGTATATACTTCCCAAAAATTGAATATGCGTCCAATCAGAGAATATCAGTCAAGATCTATTAAGCCAACCAAATCCACTTAATTACCCCTAATCCTTCTATAGTCTTCCATTGGAACTACCTTTTCATACCGTAAGCAAAATTACGAGAATTTTGGAGGGCCAAAGAACCGGATTCCTTCCATTTACAATGCCTCCCGATCTCGACTGCTGGCTTATACTGGTTTTGGGGCGTTTATACTTTGAAGTGACGCACAATTCACGGGACGCATGTCTAGAGTACGCCATCATTTTTCAAGTTAGCTAATAAATGGAAAAAATTAAACTTGCGAAAAAGCATCAGCAGCCACACAATACATACTTCCAATCATCGAGTCCATAACTTTCACACAAGTCATTTTCCTAAATAAAAAAATGAGTAAAAAATAATAACTTTAAAATAAAAATATAAATGTAAGTAGCCAAAAAGTTTACAAGGATAGCATTGGGAAATTTCGTCAAGCTGAGTAATTCAAAAACCGCTTCGTTACGGTCTCCCTAGACAAGTAATCACACCGCAGCAGAGCTCGACCATCAACTTATCCCGTTAGTAGCTTAAAAAGTTTTTCATGCAGATTCCCCATTGGCTCAGCTTGACGAGCTTTCAAATAATAATTAGTAAAATTCTGGAAGCTTAAACTAATCAAGTGCAACAAACTTCACCCCCGGTGTTTTCAATAAAATCTAAGTAGCAAACCCAAAGCCGTTTGGAAACCCAAACCCCAAATTTTAAACTAAACCTTATTGGATTCACCTGAATAGAAATAAAAGCATTGCCATGATTTAGATCAATCTTCTGAACATATTGAACAAATTGAGATCTTGTATCTGAAAAAGAACAAATTAATTTTAAAAATCAGGTGAAAAAAAATTAATTTTAAAAATCAGACGAAAAGTAGTAAAATCTCAAAAACAGAAAATCTAAAATTTAAAGCATAAAAGGAAGCCATTTTTAAATTTGAATCTTGATAGTTTTTCTTTCTCTAATTCCCTAACTATCGGAGCAGGACGAATAGGCGCAGCCGAATAGGCGCAGACGGATAGGCGCAAGTTTTTCGGCGCAGCCTATTTTCGGCGTTTAACGCAAAAACGCGTAAACACATCAATTTACGCGGAAAAAAGTTTTTGCCGCTGCGGAGGAAGCCGGGCATGTCGAGCGGAACGACGGCCGCCGCTTCGCTACGGTCGCCGCGAGCGAAGCGAGCACGACCGCAGCGAAGCACGGCCATCGTGTAGCGAAGGCCATGCCCGGCCTACCCTCCGTAGCAGCACAAAAACAGTTTTTCCAGCGAAGATTCTGTTGGTCATAAGTTTATGCATAATTTTGAATCAAGCTGGTTTCAGTATCATCGATAAAGCTCGTCTAATGCATGCAAACGAGCTATTATTTGTATATTTAAATTTTTTTCCCTCGACGCCGAAAACATGCTGCGCCGAAAAAATTGCGCCTATTCGTCTGCGCCTATTAGTCGTGTACCCCTAACTATTTTCTTCAAATTGGGATAAGGACGCTTTGTCGCTGGCTACTTTTTCTCTTCCACTTTGTCGCAGTGATTAGAAAAAGGTGGTTTGTTTTTGTTTAAAAACCATCCAAGGTTAAAATTTTTGTTCAGGAGGAGTGGGATAATTCCAATAAGTTAACCGACTTCAAACACTAGTTTTTACTTTGATTTCGTTTTTAAGGCAAACTGGAGAGAGAAAAATTTAGCCAAAAAATTAGCCAACGACAAAGTAGGATGCATCAGTTAAATTTAATTTAGAAATAGTACTTTGGGTTAACCAAAATCATATTTTGCTGACTTATATTTACAACACACACGGGTTGAAGAGAGCAAATTGGGGGAAAATTCTGAATATAAAATTTTGCCTTCAGACATAAACGTTTTTATAATCTGTTTGAGAATTAATCCTGTCTTTATTTACATGATTGTGAAATGAAAAAAAGAATGCCCTACTCATCCTATTCAGAAAAATAAATTGACTACCCCAATAAATTTAGAATATTCATGCGCACTTTAAAGCGATTCTCGCGGTCAAAAATTCGAGAATAATACTAAAATCGGGATTTTTGATGGGTTCGTTTTATTCCTAGTATTGGAATTATGTTCTATACTATAAATTCAGTTAATCATTTAAAATCAAACCAAAATTGATGAACAAGATAAATGAAGCAATAAACACCAATGGACAAATCAGGGTCCTATTCTAACCAAACAGCCTTCTCACCCATTAATCAAATCAGTTGAGGACACTTTTTTAGGATGTAAATAGATCGATCTCCCTCGGGATCCCGTCCCGGCATCGGTCAAAAAATAAAATCCCGACTCGGGATCCCGGATATTTTTTTTATAATTTTCGGGATTTTTATAATTTTCAAAATTTTCGCCTGCTGCGCTGAAAAATGAAGGAATCTGGCTTAAGCAACTCCAAAATTCTCAAAATTTTCGCCTGCGGCGCAAAGAAGGAAGATTTTTGGCTTAAGGGTCATCCAAAATTTTAAAAATTTTCGCCTGCGGCGCTGAAAACGGATATGTTTTGATTTATTATTGCAGTAAAGTGGAGGAATATTAATACATGTAGTGGGATTTTATCAAGGGACCTAGTGATTAATCCACCGATATCCCTCTAAATCCATTATAGAGGGAATTAAAGGAGGAGAACAATCCATTTATAAAAAATTATTGATATTTTTACAAATTTAATTTTATTTACTTACAAGGGAACATATGTTACTGTGACCGCGAATTTGGTATTTTTTTTGGTACCATTCGATAGAGGACCCCCGACTTACTATTGCAAAGTGCTATCCGTTTTCTTGCAAAAAATTTTTAAAAAAAGTTATGGCCGTTCAAAGTTTCAGTCCTTGGGGTTGGTTGAGTATAAGCAAGAGGGAAAATAAGCGCGCTATAACTTTTTTTTCACTTCTCTGCTTTCTTCACATTATTTTTAAAGAGGAAAAAAGAATGCAAGAGTCGCGAGGAAAAAAGAAGGGAGAAAAATGTCAGACACAATAAACAAAGAGAAGGGGCGTGGCTTGTTCTTTGAGGATGAAAAATAAGAAGAGGGAAAATAAGCGCGCTATAACTTTTTTTTTCACCCTCTCTGCTTTCTTTATATTGACTTACAATGATGAGAAAGAACGCAAGAGGCGCGCAGGAAAAAAATGAGGAAAAATGGTAGACACTGTAAATAAAGAGAGGATGGGCGTGTTGGTTTTTTGAGGATGAAAAATAAGAGAGAAATTGTTTACTTACCCTATAACTCCAGACTCGAGCGGTCTAACTTTGACTGGCCATAACTTTTTTTAAAAATTTTTTGCAAGAAAACGGATAGCACTTTGCAATAGTAAGTCGGGGGTCCTCTATCGAATGGTACCAAAAAAAATACCAAATTCGCGGTCACAGTAACATATGTTCCCTTGTTAGTATAAATTGCAGTATTTAATGCACTTTATTCATAAAAAGTTTAAATTTTTTATTTTGAAAAAAATCCCGAATCCCGGGCGGGATCCCGGATAATTTTTTTCGGGATTTTTTCGGGATTTCTCCCTCGGGATCCCGTCCCGGCATCGGTTAAGAAAAAAAATCCCGACTCGGGATCCCGGAAGTGCGATTTTGCCGGTCTCTAGTATATACTTCCCAAAAATTGAATATGCGTCCAATCAGAGAATATCAGTCAAGATCTATTAAGCCAACCAAATCCACTTAATTACCCCTAATCCTTCTATAGTCTTCCATTGGAACTACCTTTTCATACCGTAAGCAAAATTACGAGAATTTTGGAGGGCCAAAGAACCGGATTCCTTCCATTTACAATGCCTCCCGATCTCGACTGCTGGCTTATACTGGTTTTGGGGCGTTTATACTTTGAAGTGACGCACAATTCACGGGACGCATGTCTAGAGTACGCCATCATTTTTCAAGTTAGCTAATAAATGGAAAAAATTAAACTTGCGAAAAAGCATCAGCAGCCACACAATACATACTTCCAATCATCGAGTCCATAACTTTCACACAAGTCATTTTCCTAAATAAAAAAATGAGTAAAAAATAATAACTTTAAAATAAAAATATAAATGTAAGTAGCCAAAAAGTTTACAAGGATAGCATTGGGAAATTTCGTCAAGCTGAGTAATTCAAAAACCGCTTCGTTACGGTCTCCCTAGACAAGTAATCACACCGCAGCAGAGCTCGACCATCAACTTATCCCGTTAGTAGCTTAAAAAGTTTTTCATGCAGATTCCCCATTGGCTCAGCTTGACGAGCTTTCAAATAATAATTAGTAAAATTCTGGAAGCTTAAACTAATCAAGTGCAACAAACTTCACCCCCGGTGTTTTCAATAAAATCTAAGTAGCAAACCCAAAGCCGTTTGGAAACCCAAACCCCAAATTTTAAACTAAACCTTATTGGATTCACCTGAATAGAAATAAAAGCATTGCCATGATTTAGATCAATCTTCTGAACATATTGAACAAATTGAGATCTTGTATCTGAAAAAGAACAAATTAATTTTAAAAATCAGGTGAAAAAAAATTAATTTTAAAAATCAGACGAAAAGTAGTAAAATCTCAAAAACAGAAAATCTAAAATTTAAAGCATAAAAGGAAGCCATTTTTAAATTTGAATCTTGATAGTTTTTCTTTCTCTAATTCCCTAACTATCGGAGCAGGACGAATAGGCGCAGCCGAATAGGCGCAGACGGATAGGCGCAAGTTTTTCGGCGCAGCCTATTTTCGGCGTTTAACGCAAAAACGCGTAAACACATCAATTTACGCGGAAAAAAGTTTTTGCCGCTGCGGAGGAAGCCGGGCATGTCGAGCGGAACGACGGCCGCCGCTTCGCTACGGTCGCCGCGAGCGAAGCGAGCACGACCGCAGCGAAGCACGGCCATCGTGTAGCGAAGGCCATGCCCGGCCTACCCTCCGTAGCAGCACAAAAACAGTTTTTCCAGCGAAGATTCTGTTGGTCATAAGTTTATGCATAATTTTGAATCAAGCTGGTTTCAGTATCATCGATAAAGCTCGTCTAATGCATGCAAACGAGCTATTATTTGTATATTTAAATTTTTTTCCCTCGACGCCGAAAACATGCTGCGCCGAAAAAATTGCGCCTATTCGTCTGCGCCTATTAGTCGTGTACCCCTAACTATTTTCTTCAAATTGGGATAAGGACGCTTTGTCGCTGGCTACTTTTTCTCTTCCACTTTGTCGCAGTGATTAGAAAAAGGTGGTTTGTTTTTGTTTAAAAACCATCCAAGGTTAAAATTTTTGTTCAGGAGGAGTGGGATAATTCCAATAAGTTAACCGACTTCAAACACTAGTTTTTACTTTGATTTCGTTTTTAAGGCAAACTGGAGAGAGAAAAATTTAGCCAAAAAATTAGCCAACGACAAAGTAGGATGCATCAGTTAAATTTAATTTAGAAATAGTACTTTGGGTTAACCAAAATCATATTTTGCTGACTTATATTTACAACACACACGGGTTGAAGAGAGCAAATTGGGGGAAAATTCTGAATATAAAATTTTGCCTTCAGACATAAACGTTTTTATAATCTGTTTGAGAATTAATCCTGTCTTTATTTACATGATTGTGAAATGAAAAAAAGAATGCCCTACTCATCCTATTCAGAAAAATAAATTGACTACCCCAATAAATTTAGAATATTCATGCGCACTTTAAAGCGACAAGTCGTTGCATTTTAAGAAATATCAGGGACGGGTCGGATTAGAAAAATGGATCGGTTCGGTGTTGCCATAAAGCCAGATTTTTTCTTTTTTAGGTTCCAGGGGAAAATTATGGAAGGTCAAAAGACGGATTTCTTTCACAAAAAATTTCTTTGGAAGCCGTGTTTCTGGTCTGTTTCGATTAACCCGACCCATCCCCGGTGTCCAAGGGACGCATATCAATGTAGGCAAAACCCCTACAAAACCTGATTAGGTATAGAAAAAAACCTGCCAACAACTCGAAAGCATCGGTCGTTTAAATGAAAAATCAGAATTTGCCAATATCAATTGAGGGCCATCAACTCATCCACTTCATCTTATCATAGACACTAGTAGAATGGTAGAGCATTATCATTTTAGAAAAAAAATTTTAAATCTCTAAAAAACAAGAAAAACTAGAAGAAAATTAAGGAAAAGGAAAGAAATAAAAACTAAAATTTGAAAAACGAAAAAGAAAAAAGGGACATGCCCAAGTAGGCGCGCGGCCAAGTAGGCGCAAGGCCATGACTAGCCGGAAATTTTCTGAACCTTAACAATTTTGGTACCAATCTCTTTATCTCAATCAGAGGAATCGTTTAATACTAAATTTTGAAAGCCTTAGAAATTTTGAAGCAGGTTATGGCTTTGCGCCTACTTGGCCGCGCGCCTACTTGGGCTGTACCCAAGAAAAAACCGTCAATTTCCTTTCTATGTCTTCTATATTATCTATAAAATAAATAGACATTATGCCAAAATTGTACAAATTTAATTCAAAAGGCCACGCGAATTAAAATTTAAAAATGTTCGAAGAGGAATAACAACAGTTTTGGTGGAATGTTAAATTTATTTTTAGGAAATACGAAGTCAATAACGTCTATGGGCTGCGAATATTCCATCAAACTTTTTAATTATTTTTGCTGACATGTAGAGAAGGGCATTTTCTCGTACAAGAACACAACTTTATATAAAATGTTCCCTTAAGACATGAACGTTTTTATAACCTAATTTGAGAATTAATCCTGTCTACATTTAAATGATTGTGTAATAAAGAAGTAATGTCCTTCTCTATATTCCGAAAAATTAAATTCATTACACCAATAAGTACCCAATAAATTCAGAATATTGATCGCACATTACCAGAGCCAAATCATTATACGCCAAAACGTGAGCTACAAATCGTTGCATTACCAAAAATATAATGGGAACAGGTTGGGTTTGAAAAAATTCAGATTTGTACGGTGTTCTCAGAAGGCCGAGAAAGCCCGGGTTTTGCAGAAGCGCCTCGCCGACGCTTCCATAGGTTTACGTTGACTATTTTGAGCCTCTTTATCTCGGCTCAATGTTGAGACTGAGGGCTGATTTTGGTGTCATTCAACTCAACTCGTCAAGCTCTTTCGAATGAGCTTTTATTTGTATATTCAAATTTTTGACCCTAAAATCCCCCTATGGCTTTTGACCATTTCGAGCCCTATATCTCAGTCCACAGGCATCTCCGGAAAAAAGAGTACCGTTTGACTATGCACCTCTAATTACCCTATATATGACATTTTTAAAGAAATAAAAAAGGAAAAAATAAGTCTAATTTTAGAAACTTTTTTTTCAATTTTAATATATTTTTACAAATTTAAAGTTATTGTTGTGTTTATTTGAGCAAATAATTGTTTTAAAAATGCAAAGTTTAGAGAAATGTTTAGAATTTATTTACTTTAATTCCTTGTAATTTTAAGGTGTTGCGCTTGTTTGTTTTTGCTTAAATATTTTCATTAGTTTCTCTAAAACATTCATTAAACATACCCTTCTATGCACAAAATGTTGTTGTACAAAATATTGTTGTATTCCTCTCTCTCTTGTTAGTCTCATCATTGTTGTTACTACAGAAACAAACAAAACATCAAAACAAATAATTGTTTTTCCCTTATATTATTTTTACCATTTACAGCATCTCCCCCAACATCCTGTAATGGAGTAATAACAAATTCAGTTCCATCCCCCCATCCATGTCCATAAGCAGTCAAAGGATATGCTGCCTCCCCATGTTTAAATCTATCCAATCCACGTATTTCTACTTCTCTGGGCACCCTTATTTTTCCAAATGCTTTTAAAATTAGAAAAGCTGGAGTTAATACAAGTGCTGACCAAACAATTATTGCTACAGCACAAACACTTTGCCAACAAAGTTGCCATAATGCTTCGTCAAATTTAACCTTTTCGGGGTCAATTAAAGAGAAAAGAAGCCCTTTTTCAGTAACCAAACAAGCACTAATTAACCCCCACAATCCACCCCCAAAGTGAACAGCAAAAGCATCGAGAGGGTCATCTATTCGCATAATTAAACAGAGCTCTGAAAAGGCTAAATAGGCCATTCCTGCAATGGATCCGGTTATTGCTGATGTCCAAACAGGCCTAAAAACAGAACAATTAATTGTTTTTATTAACCAAACAAACATTATATTACAACCAGCACAGGCACTAACCATTCCTTAATAATGAGGGAATAATTAATTGTTCAAATTTTATTCTGATTTTGTTTGTGTGTTTTTCTGTAATATGTATTCTGGTTTTGTTCTCTGTTTTATTCTGATATTATTTCTTCTTTTATTCTGGTTTTGTTTTTCTTATTCTGTTATGTTTTTATCCAAGCAAAACAAATGTTTTAATTTTATTCTGGTTTTGAATCAGTGTTTTGTTTTCAAATATTCTGATTTTAAAACCTTAGTTCTGGTTTGTTTTTCCTATTTTATTCTGAATATTATGTTTTGATTGTTTTGAGGATGTTTTTATTTTATTCTGATTTTGTTTTAACCAAAAACAACAAGAAATCAGAATTTATTAAAAACATACCAGTTAAACAAGCATTAATTGTCAACAAAATTGTCCACTTTCATTTTCTAATAAAATGAACAAATAAATAAGACAAAGCAGCAAAAGCCCCACACAAAAAATTCTTTTGAAGCCATTTCTTTGGAAGCCGTGTTTCTGATCTGTTTCGATTAACCCGACCCATCCCCGATTGTTCAAGGGACGCATGCCAATGTAGGCAAAATCCCTACAAAACCTGATTAGGTACCCCAAAAATTTAGAAAAAAACCTGCCAACAACTCGAAAGCATCGGTCGTTTAAATGAAAAATCAGAATTTGCCAATATCAATTGAGGGCCATCAACTCATCCACTTCATCTTATCATAGACACTAGTAGAATGGTAGAGCATTATCATTTTAGAAAAAAAATTTTAAATCTCTAAAAAACAAGAAAAACTAGAAGAAAATTAAGGAAAAGGAAAGAAATAAAAACTAAAATTTGAAAAACGAAAAAGAAAAAAGGGACATGCCCAAGTAGGCGCGCGGCCAAGTAGGCGCAAGGCCATGACTAGCCGGAAATTTTCTGAACCTTAACAATTTTGGTACCAATCTCTTTATCTCAATCAGAGGAATCGTTTAATACTAAATTTTGAAAGCCTTAGAAATTTTGAAGCAGGTTATGGCTTTGCGCCTACTTGGCCGCGCGCCTACTTGGGCTGTACCCAAGAAAAAACCGTCAATTTCCTTTCTATGTCTTCTATATTATCTATAAAATAAATAGACATTATGCCAAAATTGTACAAATTTAATTCAAAAGGCCACGCGAATTAAAATTTAAAAATGTTCGAAGAGGAATAACAACAGTTTTGGTGGAATGTTAAATTTATTTTTAGGAAATACGAAGTCAATAACGTCTATGGGCTGCGAATATTCCATCAAACTTTTTAATTATTTTTGCTGACATGTAGAGAAGGGCATTTTCTCGTACAAGAACACAACTTTATATAAAATGTTCCCTTAAGACATGAACGTTTTTATAACCTAATTTGAGAATTAATCCTGTCTACATTTAAATGATTGTGTAATAAAGAAGTAATGTCCTTCTCTATATTCCGAAAAATTAAATTCATTACACCAATAAGTACCCAATAAATTCAGAATATTGATCGCACATTACCAGAGCCAAATCATTATACGCCAAAACGTGAGCTACAAATCGTTGCATTACCAAAAATATAATGGGAACAGGTTGGGTTTGAAAAAATTCAGATTTGTACGGTGTTCTCAGAAGGCCGAGAAAGCCCGGGTTTTGCAGAAGCGCCTCGCCGACGCTTCCATAGGTTTACGTTGACTATTTTGAGCCTCTTTATCTCGGCTCAATGTTGAGACTGAGGGCTGATTTTGGTGTCATTCAACTCAACTCGTCAAGCTCTTTCGAATGAGCTTTTATTTGTATATTCAAATTTTTGACCCTAAAATCCCCCTATGGCTTTTGACCATTTCGAGCCCTATATCTCAGTCCACAGGCATCTCCGGAAAAAAGAGTACCGTTTGACTATGCACCTCTAATTACCCTATATATGACATTTTTAAAGAAATAAAAAAGGAAAAAATAAGTCTAATTTTAGAAACTTTTTTTTCAATTTTAATATATTTTTACAAATTTAAAGTTATTGTTGTGTTTATTTGAGCAAATAATTGTTTTAAAAATGCAAAGTTTAGAGAAATGTTTAGAATTTATTTACTTTAATTCCTTGTAATTTTAAGGTGTTGCGCTTGTTTGTTTTTGCTTAAATATTTTCATTAGTTTCTCTAAAACATTCATTAAACATACCCTTCTATGCACAAAATGTTGTTGTACAAAATATTGTTGTATTCCTCTCTCTCTTGTTAGTCTCATCATTGTTGTTACTACAGAAACAAACAAAACATCAAAACAAATAATTGTTTTTCCCTTATATTATTTTTACCATTTACAGCATCTCCCCCAACATCCTGTAATGGAGTAATAACAAATTCAGTTCCATCCCCCCATCCATGTCCATAAGCAGTCAAAGGATATGCTGCCTCCCCATGTTTAAATCTATCCAATCCACGTATTTCTACTTCTCTGGGCACCCTTATTTTTCCAAATGCTTTTAAAATTAGAAAAGCTGGAGTTAATACAAGTGCTGACCAAACAATTATTGCTACAGCACAAACACTTTGCCAACAAAGTTGCCATAATGCTTCGTCAAATTTAACCTTTTCGGGGTCAATTAAAGAGAAAAGAAGCCCTTTTTCAGTAACCAAACAAGCACTAATTAACCCCCACAATCCACCCCCAAAGTGAACAGCAAAAGCATCGAGAGGGTCATCTATTCGCATAATTAAACAGAGCTCTGAAAAGGCTAAATAGGCCATTCCTGCAATGGATCCGGTTATTGCTGATGTCCAAACAGGCCTAAAAACAGAACAATTAATTGTTTTTATTAACCAAACAAACATTATATTACAACCAGCACAGGCACTAACCATTCCTTAATAATGAGGGAATAATTAATTGTTCAAATTTTATTCTGATTTTGTTTGTGTGTTTTTCTGTAATATGTATTCTGGTTTTGTTCTCTGTTTTATTCTGATATTATTTCTTCTTTTATTCTGGTTTTGTTTTTCTTATTCTGTTATGTTTTTATCCAAGCAAAACAAATGTTTTAATTTTATTCTGGTTTTGAATCAGTGTTTTGTTTTCAAATATTCTGATTTTAAAACCTTAGTTCTGGTTTGTTTTTCCTATTTTATTCTGAATATTATGTTTTGATTGTTTTGAGGATGTTTTTATTTTATTCTGATTTTGTTTTAACCAAAAACAACAAGAAATCAGAATTTATTAAAAACATACCAGTTAAACAAGCATTAATTGTCAACAAAATTGTCCACTTTCCTTTTCTAATAAAATGAACAAATAAATAAGACAAAGCAGCAAAAGCCCCACACAAAATAGTATTAACCATAACTTTGACTACTATTTGCCCAACACCTTTAGTTGAAATTTCTCCTGTTGATCCACCATTGAAAGCAAGAAATCCAAACATTAGAATAAATCCTCCAAGAGAGGCAAACTTGAAGGAAGAGGGAAGGGGAAATTTAGGAGAAGGAGAGACAACTTACAGGTACTGAATGCCCCTTAATTTCTGCAATTTTTGGTAATTTTCCTTCTGTCCCAACATTCCTTAAAGGTGTAATTCGTTGTTGTTTTCCTTTCTTAACTTTATTTTTCTGCCTAGCTTCTTTCTAAGGAAAACGTCCAATTCTTGGGCCGATAAGCAATGCTGCTATTAGAGAAATTGTTCCGCCACAGAGATGTACCTGGTAAATTTGCCACATAATTTATTAAATGTTTTTTGGGTACTACTGAAGATTTGTTTTGTTTTTAATATTTTTTCTTCCCATTTTATTTGCCTGTTTTTTCCTAGATAGGCCTGATGCTGAAACGTTCAAATCCGGTGTTATTTTAATGAAATCTTCTTTCTAACTACTTTTATCGTTGCCTAAAATTGCCTACCTATTTTAACATTTTCTGGAAAAATGCCCTATTTTGCCTTCTTTCAGCCTATTTTGCATATCTTTAGTAAAATTGCGAATTTTTGCGCAGTTTTTGATAAAATTCTTGTGTAAAAAATTTTTTTCTGGTAAAATATAAAATTTTTCTAAAAAATTTTTGTCAAAAAATTTTTCTGGGATAAATTTTCTTCTGAAGAATTTATCAAATTATTTTTGGAAACAAAATAATTAATATAAATTAATATACTATATGTAATTCTGATTGTCAAAATTAATTTATTTAACAGTTTATTGCTTAGATTTATCACTTTTGATAAACTTTAGCCAATTTAAATCAGAAAATCTCGAAAAAATCCTGCCTATTTTGCCTTTTTTCGGATTTTAGTGCCTATTTTAGCAGTTTTTAGTGCCTGCATAGTAGTGATGTTCGGGTATCCCGATCCCGACTCCCGACTCGGGAAAATTTCCCGAGTTTTTGGCCTCCCGATCCCGATCCCGACTCCCGGTATCAATTCCCGAGTAAGTCGGGAAATTTTTACACCCCTAAGAATGGATTTTTTTGATAAAATTTTATTTTTGAAGGGAAAAAATAAAGAGGAAAAAATAAAAAAGGCAAAGGGAGAATAGAAAAATAAAATATGTATATTTAAATTTTTTCCTAGAGATCTGTTGGTGAGCGATGGTTGAGTGGTAAGATTTAGTGACTTCACTCAATTTGATAGTTTGTAGGGTTTGGGTTCGAGTCCTGGGCTGGTAAATGCGAGTTAAATTATTTTTCCTCGAAAAATAAATGTTTTTTAACTTTAATTTTGTTTTTAAAATTGTAAAGTTATTTTTTTAATATTAGTAAACGTGAATAAACTGTAAAAAAATTAATTTAGTCACGAATTTTGCTAAATTTTTTCCTGCGGCGCAGAAAATGAAGAATATATGGCTTCCTAGCTTTCAAACCTAAAAAAAGTTTGAGACCCCTGAAATTAGCACCCCTGAAATCAACCCCTTGGCTACGGAGGGGTTTTTTGCCTAAGGACTGACGATAACATCAAGGGCGTATCCAGGAGGCTAGAGCCTACCCCCCCTCCCCCCCCTCCTCCCCCCCCCTCCCCCCAACCACGAAATTGGGAAAAGTGGGAGGGGAAATATGGAGATCGAAAAGTCGAATTTTTTGCCTAAGGACTTGCTAATTTTCAAAATTTTCGCCTGCGGCGCTGAAAATAGAAGAAATTTTACCGCATAGCCTTCAAAAATTCACAAAATTTTTGCCTGCAGCGGTAGTAAGGAAGATATCTGGCTTCTTACCTTTCAAAATTCTCAAAATTCTCGCCTGCGGTGCAAAAAATCGGAATTTTTGGTGCCTAAGGTATCAAAAAAATTTTATTGTAAATTCCCGACTCCCGATCCCGACTCCCGAGGTCATTTCCCGACCCGACTCCCGTTTCCCGATACCCGAGTTTTTTCTTCTCCTGAACATCACTACTGCATAGGCGCCTATTTTTTACTTATCGTGCCTAAAAACCGGGCTCTAGTAATTACCATTCCAGACCCAGCAAAATCAACATAAATTGTTCTGAATGTTGTTGTTGTGTTTGTAATTTTTGTAATGTTTGTTTCACTACTATTAAAGTCCGTTTCAAAAATATAGCGCCATGGATTTTTTGAGCGTTACTCTAACATCCACTTCTCAACTAGCAATCAAATTTTTGTCAATTATTCGTTTGATCAAATGTTTACATTATATAAATAAAATAAAACATTACAGAAAAAAATTATGGGGTAATTTCAGTGAATTTATTTATCTGCTCTTTAACCGATGAGCCCTCAATGTTAAGATTTTTCTCCAGGATGTGACCAAGTGTATTTTGTAGTAAATTTTGTGCTCCTTATTTTACCTATCTGCAGCTAGGTATCTGCAGATAAAAAAATCCGTAGCTGCAGCTACATATCCTTAGCATTGTTACTACCAGCAAGAGTAACGCTTAAAAAACCCCTGGCGCTATACTTTTGAAACGGACTTTAATGTTTAAAGTATTATTTTCGAATAAATGTTGTTCAAGTCCAAGGCTTGGGTCAAAACCTCTAGCCATCCATCCATTTGGAGTCCATCCCCAATGTGTTAGTATAGGGTAACAAAATGCTAGGTTTTATTTTTTTTTATTTTTTTAAAATTAATTTACAAGTAATTAAAAGTGAGTAGGTTAAAAAACAAGCAAATTCTGCCCTTTCTGCGACCGCCCCAGAAATTATTTTCTTAAAAATATTTTTTAGAATTTTTGAAATTTTTTAAAAGGTTTACAGCAGCTGTAGCAGCAAAAACAAATTGAAAAAAGAATTTTGCATAATTTTGTAGGCCAATAACAAAGAATTGACTAAAACCGAAAAAATGGTCAAGAAAATTGTTTGAATTAGGTCCATATGCCAAAGCCCATCCAATTGCCCAATAACCAAGAATTCCGAGAACTTTAAAAAATTAAAATCTTTTTATTTTCAATGTAAACATACGCGAATCCAAAACATTTTTAATTAGAATATTTGTACAATTTTTACTTCTAACAGCTCCAGCTTCGAGAAAAGCGAATCCACATTGCATTACTTAAAGATTTTAGGAAAACTTTTATACCAATAAATTTCAATTTAAAATTCGGTTAGTCACTGAATGGGGGGAAAGGTTTGGGGAAGTAGAGCTTTCCTGGAAAGTTCCAGTCAAAGCTTTGGTTTCCAATTTCGACCCAGTTTCGGCGAAGTTTTAGCGGGTGGTTGAGGCTATCTAAGCGACATCCTCTACTCATTAAGTAGAGAAGATTGGTAGAGCTTGCCATGGAAGCTCCTTGGGAATCATGTCAAATATTTTTATTCCATTCCGTTCCCGGTAGCCTTTAGTGGGTTGTGGAGAGGGAGAGCTGCCTAACACGGACAATATTTGGGCCCTAAGGGTGTATTCACAATGCAAGTCCGACTGTATTTATTTTTAAGTTTTCCAAAAATTTTTTCTTCCACATTTGTAATTCCTTTTTTAATTAACATTTTCCCATTTTCACTCACAAAATATTATAAGCGCCATAGCACAACTAAAAAAAGCATCGTTGTTGTCGTTTGTATTTAATTTTAATTCGTCTAATATTCTTTTAAGTTCATTTATTTCTTCTGATAAATTTGCTGGATTTAAGGGTTCGGAAGTATTCATTTGGGAGAAATTGAATTTTTTGGGGGAATTTTAAAAATTTTAAAACTAAAAATCTCTCATTTCCTAAATTAAAAACGATTAAAAAGAGGGGGAAAAGTGTGTGGAGAGTATTATGGGTACAGCCCAAAACGGCGCGCGCCCATAACGGCGCAAAGCTATGACTTGCTGGAAAATTTCTGGCCCTTGTCAATTTTGGTACCAATCTCTTTAACTCGATGAGAGGAATCGTTTGATACTAAATTTGTTAAGATCCGGAGATTTTGAAGCAAGTTATCGCTTTGCGCCGTTATGGCCGCGCGCCGATTTGGGCGTTCGCAAATATTATTATTTTTGTTATTTTTCTTCAAAAATTTGTTTTAAAAAATTTTTCTTATTTTAAATTTAATCGGCCATTTTCATCTATTTTTTGTCCCTTTCCGCTCACATTACAAAAAAATCTATTAAATTTTTAATTGCTATCGCTGTTGCCTGTGTTCTCCTCCTTTCCCTCTTTTCAAAGTTTAAAAATTCCGAACTGAAAGAATAATTTATTAGAGTGACTGAAGAGGGGAAGGCTTGGTAATGGACACATCCAGGCTTGGTAATGGATATGGATAGAGATTCAAAATGATTCAAATAAATTCAAAATGCCTGCGGATATCCGCCTGTATACGCCGTAAATACCCAAACACGGATGCCAAAATCCATGCCCATTACCAGCTCCAGTCACATCTCTATTTTATGTACGTCTTTAAGGATCGGAGGTCGATCGGAATTCCGATTTCCGACGTTTTTTTCCTTTCGATTTCTGACTTCCGAAAATTTAGGCTGATTTCCGACTTCCGACAGTTCCAATTTCCGGGACCTTCTTCATTTCCGATCGACATCTATAAAGGATGAAATAATTAATTAAAATTGGGTGTTTCTGAGGCGTACATAAAATAGAGGGGTTCGACTTTAACAAAAAAATTTTTGGAGACTAATAGAACTAAGGACTAGGATGGTCAAATTTTTTGTTATTCATGATTTTAGATTTGAAAAATTTACAAAAATTAAAAAATTAATGCCCTATCATAAACTAAAAATATATTAAATTTAATAATTCTTTCAAACAGAAAAATGCATTGGTTGGTGCAGGAGGCCTTATAGAAACAAAGAAAAATATGAGAGAATTGAACGAATAAGAAACATTAAAAAAAATATTTTTATAAAATAAAAGAAGAAAAAGATAGAATTTCCCGAATTGAAATGATAAAAATGTTTTGTGTTTTGCGCATTTCCCCCACACACTCTCTACTTTCTTTTTTTACAATTTCTCTAACTATTTGGAAAGTTTTAAGTTTTCCTTTCTTTTTTATTGTTTCGATTTTTCTCTCTCCCTCTCTCCAACAAGTTTTTCAATCCAATCTTTTTTAAAGAAGAAGGGGACAAATTTCTAATAAGAAGACAGAAACGGTTTTTGGGAGCAGGCCATTATACCGCGAGCCCAGTATACCGCCGAGCTATAACTTCGTTCAAAATAGTCGAATCCGGGACGCCCTGGTATGGTTCGATGCGCCTTGACGAGCTGAATCGAACCATACCAGGGCCTCCCGGATCCGACAATTTTGAACAGTTATAGCTCGGCGGTATACTGGGCTCGCGGTATAATATCGACATCGATACCGTATTTTCTTGATTAATTCCTATGGGGAATTATTTTTTAACCCTTCCTTGGGAATTATTTGAGGGAGGGGAATTAATCGAGAAAATACGGTATATAGTATCGATCCGTTCTCTATTTTTAGGTACAGATTGGAAATTAAATAAATATTCTTGGAGAATTAATAATTTAAAAAATTAGTTTAAGTGATGCTTCAAAAAAGAATTTGACGATATTTAAGCTTGTAATGGAAATTAATCAAATTTTGTCTGGTGTTTCTACTTTACCCTGTCAAAGTGGAAAGGATCGGACTTCATGGCTTTGATTTTAGAGGAGGGGAGGATTTTGAAGGAAACTTGTGGACTTTACAATCAAAGGTGATGGAGATTGTCTGAATAGAAATTTAAAAAAAATGTTGCAAAAATTACCAAAAGCTCAGTAGCTCAGATTGATGCGGTACAGCTAACCCCAGCCTGAATGCATGGTGAGCGAAAGCTATTTCTGAGTGAAGGCTTTTTTTATGCGTGGTGAGCGAAGGCTTTCTAAGAACACCTTACAAATCTGAATTTTTTCAAACGACCCGTCCCTGATATTTCTGGTAATGCAACGATTTGGCTCTGGTAACGTGCGATCAATATTCTAAATTTATTGGGTACTTATTGGGGTAATCAATTTAAGTTTTCGGAATATAGAAAAGGGCATTACCTTCTTAATTACAAAATCAATGTAAATATAGACAGGATTAATTCTCAAATTAGGTTATAAAAACGTTCATGTCTTAAGGGAACATTTTATATAAAGTTGTGTTCTTGTACGAGAAAATGCCCTTCTCTACATGTTTGCAAGAATAATTAAAAAGTTTGATGGAATATTCGCAGCCCATAGACGTTATTGACTTCGTATTTCCTAAAAATAAATTTAACATTTTTCCAAAACTGTTGTTATTCCTCTTCTAGACATTTTGAAATTTTAATTTGTTGGGACCTTTGAATTAAATTTTTACAATTTTGGCATAATGTATATTTATTTTATAGATAATATAGAAGATATAGAAAGGAACTTGACGGTTTTTTGTTTTATTTTTTCAAATTTTAGTTTTTATTTCTTTTTTGTTCCTTAATTTTCTTCTAGTTTTTCTTGTTTTTTAGAGATTTAAAATTTTTTTTCTAAAATGATAATGCTCTACCATTCTACTAGTGTCTATGATATGATGAAGTGGATGAGTTGATGGCCCTCAATTGATATTGGCAAATTCTGATTTTTTATTTAAACGACCGATGCTTTCGAGTTGTTGGCAGGTTTTTTTTCTAAATTTTTGGGGTACTTAATCAGGTTTTGTAAAAAAGTGCAGCATGGCCCCATTCTAACTGTTTACAGTGGGGTGGCGGAAGAGCGTACGCGGTGAGACCCGAAAGATGGTGAACTATTCCTGAGCAGGACGGCCATGCACCCCTATCCACTGAATCATGAAAAAGCTATCAATCTGTCAATCCTCACGGTGTCCGGGCCGGGTGAGTTTCCCCGTGTTGAGTCAAATTAAGCCGCAGACTCCACTCCTGGTGGTGCCCTTCCGTCAATTCCTTTAAGTTTCAGCTTTGCAACCATACTTAACCGGAAGACTTTCGTACAGTGGGGTGGCGGAAGAGTGAGTGAGTGAGTGACTGAGTGAGTGAGTGAGTGGTGTGAGTGAGTGGTGAGTGAGTGAGTGAGTGAATTTTCGTTCATATTATTGATGTTTACAGTTTAAAAACTGTGAAAAATAACCAGTAATGCACATAAATAAGGATTTATTTAGAATTTTCGTTCATATTATTGATGTTTACAGTCTAAAAACTGTGAAAAATAAACAGTAATGCACATAAATAAGGATTTATTTAGAATTTTCGTTCATATTATTGATGTTTACAGTCTAAAAACTGTGAAAAATAACCAGTAATGCACATAAATAAGGATTTATTTAGAATTTTCGTTCATATTATTGATGTTTATAGTCTAAAAACTGTGAAAAATAACCAGTAATGCACATAAATAAGGATTTATTTAGAATTTTCGTTCATATTATTGATGTTTATAGTCTAAAAACTGTGAAAAATAACCAGTAATGCACATAAATAAGGATTTATTTAGAATTTTCGTTCATATTATTGATGTTTACAGTCTAAAAACTGTGAAAAATAACCAGTAATGCACATAAATAAGGATTTATTTAGAATTTTCGTTCATATTATTGATGTTTACAGTCTAAAAATTGTGAAAAATAACCAGTAATGCACATAAATAAGGATTTATTTAGAATTTTCGTTCATATTATTGATGTTTACAGTTTAAAAACTGTGAAAAATAACCAGTAATGCACATAAATAAGGATTTATTTAGAATTTTCGTTCATATTATTGATGTTTATAGTCTAAAAACTGTGAAAAATAACCAGTAATGCACATAAATAAGGATTTATTTAGAATTTTCGTTCATATTATTGATGTTTACAGTCTAAAAACTGTGAAAAATAACCAGTAATGCACATAAATAAGGATTTATTTAGAATTTTCGTTCATATTATTGATGTTTACAGTCTAAAAACTGTGAAAAATAACCAGTAATGCACATAAATAAGGATTTATTTAGAATTTTCGTTCATATTATTGATGTTTACAGTTTAAAAACTGTGAAAAATAACCAGTAATACACATAAATAAGGATTTATTTAGAATTTTCGTTCATATTATTGATGTTTACAGTTTAAAAACTGAAAAATAACCAGTAATACACATAAATAAGGATTTATTTAGAATTTTCGTTCATATTATTGATGTTTATAGTCTAAAAACTGTGAAAAATAACCAGTAATGCACATAAATAAGGATTTATTTAGAATTTTCGTTCATATTATTGATGTTTACAGTCTAAAAACTGTGAAAAATAACCAGTAATGCACATAAATAAGGATTTATTTAGAATTTTCGTTCATATTATTGATGTTTACAGTCTAAAAACTGTGAAAAATAACCAGTAATGCACATAAATAAGGATTTATTTAGAATTTTCGTTCATATTATTGATGTTTACAGTCTAAAAACTGTGAAAAATAACCAGTAATGCACATAAATAAGGATTTATTTAGAATTTTCGTTCATATTATTGATGTTTACAGTCTAAAAACTGTGAAAAATAACCAGTAATGCACATAAATAAGGATTTATTTAGAATTTTCGTTCATATTATTGATGTTTACAGTTTAAAAACTGTGAAAAATAACCAGTAATACACATAAATAAGGATTTATTTAGAATTTTCGTTCATATTATTGATGTTTACAGTTTAAAAACTGAAAAATAACCAGTAATACACATAAATAAGGATTTATTTAGAATTTTCGTTCATATTATTGATGTTTATAGTCTAAAAACTGTGAAAAATAACCAGTAATGCACATAAATAAGGATTTATTTAGAATTTTCGTTCATATTATTGATGTTTACAGTCTAAAAACTGTGAAAAATAACCAGTAATGCACATAAATAAGGATTTATTTAGAATTTTCGTTCATATTATTGATGTTTACAGTTTAAAAACTGTGAAAAATAACCAGTAATGATCATAAATAAGGATTTATTTAGAATTTTCGTTCATATTATTGATGTTTACAGTTTAAAAACTGTGAAAAATAACCAGTAATACACATAAATAAGGATTTATTTAGAATTTTCGTTCATATTATTGATGTTTACAGTCTAAAAACTGTGAAAAATAACCAGTAATGCACATAAATAAGGATTTATTTAGAATTTTCGTTCATATTATTGATGTTTACAGTTTAAAAACTGTGAAAAATAACCAGTAATGATCATAAATAAGGATTTATTTAGAATTTTCGTTCATATTATTGATGTTTACAGTTTAAAAACTGTGAAAAATAACCAGTAATACACATAAATAAGGATTTATTTAGAATTTTCGTTCATATTATTGATGTTTACAGTCTAAAAACTGTGAAAAATAACCAGTAATGCACATAAATAAGGATTTATTTAGAATTTTCGTTCATATTATTGATGTTTACAGTTTAAAAACTGTGAAAAATAACCAGTAATACACATAAATAAGGATTTATTTAGAATTTTCGTTCATATTATTGATGTTTACAGTTTAAAAACTGAAAAATAACCAGTAATACACATAAATAAGGATTTATTTAGAATTTTCGTTCATATTATTGATGTTTATAGTCTAAAAACTGTGAAAAATAACCAGTAATGCACATAAATAAGGATTTATTTAGAATTTTCGTTCATATTATTGATGTTTACAGTCTAAAAACTGTGAAAAATAACCAGTAATGCACATAAATAAGGATTTATTTAGAATTTTCGTTCATATTATTGATGTTTACAGTTTAAAAACTGAAAAATAACCAGTAATACACATAAATAAGGATTTATTTAGAATTTTCGTTCATATTATTGATGTTTATAGTCTAAAAACTGTGAAAAATAACCAGTAATGCACATAAATAAGGATTTATTTAGAATTTTCGTTCATATTATTGATGTTTACAGTCTAAAAACTGTGAAAAATAACCAGTAATGCACATAAATAAGGATTTATTTAGAATTTTCGTTCATATTATTGATGTTTACAGTTTAAAAACTGTGAAAAATAACCAGTAATGATCATAAATAAGGATTTATTTAGAATTTTCGTTCATATTATTGATGTTTACAGTTTAAAAACTGTGAAAAATAACCAGTAATGATCATAAATAAGGATTTATTTAGAATTTTCGTTCATATTATTGATGTTTACAGTTTAAAAACTGTGAAAAATAACCAGTAATACACATAAATAAGGATTTATTTAGAATTTTCGTTCATATTATTGATGTTTACAGTTTAAAAACTGTGAAAAATAACCAGTAATGATCATAAATAAGGATTTATTTAGAATTTTCGTTCATATTATTGATGTTTACAGTTTAAAAACTGAAAAATAACCAGTAATACACATAAATAAGGATTTATTTAGAATTTTCGTTCATATTATTGATGTTTATAGTCTAAAAACTGTGAAAAATAACCAGTAATGCACATAAATAAGGATTTATTTAGAATTTTCGTTCATATTATTGATGTTTACAGTCTAAAAACTGTGAAAAATAACCAGTAATGCACATAAATAAGGATTTATTTAGAATTTTCGTTCATATTATTGATGTTTACAGTTTAAAAACTGTGAAAAATAACCAGTAATGATCATAAATAAGGATTTATTTAGAATTTTCGTTCATATTATTGATGTTTACAGTTTAAAAACTGTGAAAAATAACCAGTAATGATCATAAATAAGGATTTATTTAGAATTTTCGTTCATATTATTGATGTTTACAGTTTAAAAACTGTGAAAAATAACCAGTAATACACATAAATAAGGATTTATTTAGAATTTTCGTTCATATTATTGATGTTTACAGTTTAAAAACTGTGAAAAATAACCAGTAATGATCATAAATAAGGATTTATTTAGAATTTTCGTTCATATTATTGATGTTTACAGTTTAAAAACTGTGAAAAATAACCAGTAATACACATAAATAAGGATTTATTTAGAATTTTCGTTCATATTATTGATGTTTACAGTCTAAAAACTGTGAAAAATAACCAGTAATGCACATAAATAAGGATTTATTTAGAATTTTCGTTCATATTATTGATGTTTACAGTTTAAAAACTGTGAAAAATAACCAGTAATGATCATAAATAAGGATTTATTTAGAATTTTCGTTCATATTATTGATGTTTACAGTTTAAAAACTGTGAAAAATAACCAGTAATACACATAAATAAGGATTTATTTAGAATTTTCGTTCATATTATTGATGTTTACAGTTTAAAAACTGTGAAAAATAACCAGTAATGATCATAAATAAGGATTTATTTAGAATTTTCGTTCATATTATTGATGTTTACAGTTTAAAAACTGTGAAAAATAACCAGTAATACACATAAATAAGGATTTATTTAGAATTTTCGTTCATATTATTGATGTTTACAGTCTAAAAACTGTGAAAAATAACCAGTAATGCACATAAATAAGGATTTATTTAGAATTTTCGTTCATATTATTGATGTTTACAGTTTAAAAACTGTGAAAAATAACCAGTAATGATCATAAATAAGGATTTATTTAGAATTTTCGTTCATATTATTGATGTTTACAGTCTAAAAACTGTGAAAAATAACCAGTAATGCACATAAATAAGGATTTATTTAGAATTTTCGTTCATATTATTGATGTTTACAGTCTAAAAACTGTGAAAAATAACCAGTAATGCACATAAATAAGGATTTATTTAGAATTTTCGTTCATATTATTGATGTTTACAGTTTAAAAACTGTGAAAAATAACCAGTAATGATCATAAATAAGGATTTATTTAGAATTTTCGTTCATATTATTGATGTTTACAGTTTAAAAACTGTGAAAAATAACCAGTAATGATCATAAATAAGGATTTATTTAGAATTTTCGTTCATATTATTGATGTTTACAGTTTAAAAACTGTGAAAAATAACCAGTAATACACATAAATAAGGATTTATTTAGAATTTTCGTTCATATTATTGATGTTTACAGTTTAAAAACTGTGAAAAATAACCAGTAATGATCATAAATAAGGATTTATTTAGAATTTTCGTTCATATTATTGATGTTTACAGTTTAAAAACTGTGAAAAATAACCAGTAATACACATAAATAAGGATTTATTTAGAATTTTCGTTCATATTATTGATGTTTACAGTTTAAAAACTGTGAAAAATAACCAGTAATGATCATAAATAAGGATTTATTTAGAATATTCGTTCATATTATTGATGTTTACAGTTTAAAAACTGTGAAAAATAACCAGTAATACACATAAATAAGGATTTATTTAGAATTTTCGTTCATATTATTGATGTTTACAGTCTAAAAACTGTGAAAAATAACCAGTAATGCACATAAATAAGGATTTATTTAGAATTTTCGTTCATATTATTGATGTTTACAGTTTAAAAACTGTGAAAAATAACCAGTAATGATCATAAATAAGGATTTATTTAGAATTTTCGTTCATATTATTGATGTTTACAGTTTAAAAACTGTGAAAAATAACCAGTAATACACATAAATAAGGATTTATTTAGAATTTTCGTTCATATTATTGATGTTTACAGTCTAAAAACTGTGAAAAATAACCAGTAATGCACATAAATAAGGATTTATTTAGAATTTTCGTTCATATTATTGATGTTTACAGTTTAAAAACTGTGAAAAATAACCAGTAATGATCATAAATAAGGATTTATTTAGAATTTTTGTTCATATTATTGATGTTTACAGTTTAAAAACTGTGAAAAATAACCAGTAATACACATAAATAAGGATTTATTTAGAATTTTCGTTCATATTATTGATGTTTACAGTCTAAAAACTGTGAAAAATAACCAGTAATGCACATAAATAAGGATTTATTTAGAATTTTCGTTCATATTATTGATGTTTACAGTTTAAAAACTGTGAAAAATAACCAGTAATGATCATAAATAAGGATTTATTTAGAATTTTCGTTCATATTATTGATGTTTACAGTTTAAAAACTGTGAAAAATAACCAGTAATACACATAAATAAGGATTTATTTAGAATTTTCGTTCATATTATTGATGTTTACAGTCTAAAAACTGTGAAAAATAACCAGTAATGCACATAAATAAGGATTTATTTAGAATTTTCGTTCATATTATTGATGTTTACAGTTTAAAAACTGTGAAAAATAACCAGTAATGATCATAAATAAGGATTTATTTAGAATTTTCGTTCATATTATTGATGTTTACAGTCTAAAAACTGTGAAAAATAACCAGTAATGCACATAAATAAGGATTTATTTAGAATTTTCGTTCATATTATTGATGTTTACAGTCTAAAAACTGTGAAAAATAACCAGTAATGCACATAAATAAGGATTTATTTAGAATTTTCGTTCATATTATTGATGTTTACAGTTTAAAAACTGTGAAAAATAACCAGTAATGATCATAAATAAGGATTTATTTAGAATTTTCGTTCATATTATTGATGTTTACAGTTTAAAAACTGTGAAAAATAACCAGTAATGATCATAAATAAGGATTTATTTAGAATTTTCGTTCATATTATTGATGTTTACAGTTTAAAAACTGTGAAAAATAACCAGTAATACACATAAATAAGGATTTATTTAGAATTTTCGTTCATATTATTGATGTTTACAGTTTAAAAACTGTGAAAAATAACCAGTAATGATCATAAATAAGGATTTATTTAGAATTTTCGTTCATATTATTGATGTTTACAGTTTAAAAACTGTGAAAAATAACCAGTAATACACATAAATAAGGATTTATTTAGAATTTTCGTTCATATTATTGATGTTTACAGTTTAAAAACTGTGAAAAATAACCAGTAATGATCATAAATAAGGATTTATTTAGAATTTTCGTTCATATTATTGATGTTTACAGTTTAAAAACTGTGAAAAATAACCAGTAATACACATAAATAAGGATTTATTTAGAATTTTCGTTCATATTATTGATGTTTACAGTCTAAAAACTGTGAAAAATAACCAGTAATGCACATAAATAAGGATTTATTTAGAATTTTCGTTCATATTATTGATGTTTACAGTTTAAAAACTGTGAAAAATAACCAGTAATGATCATAAATAAGGATTTATTTAGAATTTTCGTTCATATTATTGATGTTTACAGTTTAAAAACTGTGAAAAATAACCAGTAATACACATAAATAAGGATTTATTTAGAATTTTCGTTCATATTATTGATGTTTACAGTCTAAAAACTGTGAAAAATAACCAGTAATGCACATAAATAAGGATTTATTTAGAATTTTCGTTCATATTATTGATGTTTACAGTTTAAAAACTGTGAAAAATAACCAGTAATGATCATAAATAAGGATTTATTTAGAATTTTTGTTCATATTATTGATGTTTACAGTTTAAAAACTGTGAAAAATAACCAGTAATACACATAAATAAGGATTTATTTAGAATTTTCGTTCATATTATTGATGTTTACAGTCTAAAAACTGTGAAAAATAACCAGTAATGCACATAAATAAGGATTTATTTAGAATTTTCGTTCATATTATTGATGTTTACAGTTTAAAAACTGTGAAAAATAACCAGTAATGATCATAAATAAGGATTTATTTAGAATTTTCGTTCATATTATTGATGTTTACAGTCTAAAAACTGTGAAAAATAACCAGTAATGCACATAAATAAGGATTTATTTAGAATTTTCGTTCATATTATTGATGTTTACAGTCTAAAAACTGTGAAAAATAACCAGTAATGCACATAAATAAGGATTTATTTAGAATTTTCGTTCATATTATTGATGTTTACAGTTTAAAAACTGTGAAAAATAACCAGTAATGATCATAAATAAGGATTTATTTAGAATTTTCGTTCATATTATTGATGTTTACAGTTTAAAAACTGTGAAAAATAACCAGTAATGATCATAAATAAGGATTTATTTAGAATTTTCGTTCATATTATTGATGTTTACAGTTTAAAAACTGTGAAAAATAACCAGTAATGATCATAAATAAGGATTTATTTAGAATTTTCGTTCATATTATTGATGTTTACAGTTTAAAAACTGTGAAAAATAACCAGTAATACACATAAATAAGGATTTATTTAGAATTTTCGTTCATATTATTGATGTTTACAGTCTAAAAACTGTGAAAAATAACCAGTAATGCACATAAATAAGGATTTATTTAGAATTTTCGTTCATATTATTGATGTTTACAGTTTAAAAACTGTGAAAAATAACCAGTAATGATCATAAATAAGGATTTATTTAGAATTTTCGTTCATATTATTGATGTTTACAGTTTAAAAACTGTGAAAAATAACCAGTAATGATCATAAATAAGGATTTATTTAGAATTTTCGTTCATATTATTGATGTTTACAGTTTAAAAACTGTGAAAAATAACCAGTAATGATCATAAATAAGGATTTATTTAGAATTTTCGTTCATATTATTGATGTTTACAGTTTAAAAACTGTGAAAAATAACCAGTAATGATCATAAATAAGGATTTATTTAGAATTTTCGTTCATATTATTGATGTTTACAGTCTAAAAACTGTGAAAAATAACCAGTAATGCACATAAATAAGGATTTATTTAGAATTTTCGTTCATATTATTGATGTTTACAGTTTAAAAACTGTGAAAAATAACCAGTAATGATCATAAATAAGGATTTATTTAGAATTTTCGTTCATATTATTGATGTTTACAGTTTAAAAACTGTGAAAAATAACCAGTAATACACATAAATAAGGATTTATTTAGAATTTTCGTTCATATTATTGATGTTTACAGTCTAAAAACTGTGAAAAATAACCAGTAATGCACATAAATAAGGATTTATTTAGAATTTTCGTTCATATTATTGATGTTTACAGTTTAAAAACTGTGAAAAATAACCAGTAATGATCATAAATAAGGATTTATTTAGAATTTTCGTTCATATTATTGATGTTTACAGTTTAAAAACTGTGAAAAATAACCAGTAATGATCATAAATAAGGATTTATTTAGAATTTTCGTTCATATTATTGATGTTTACAGTTTAAAAACTGTGAAAAATAACCAGTAATGATCATAAATAAGGATTTATTTAGAATTTTCGTTCATATTATTGATGTTTACAGTTTAAAAACTGTGAAAAATAACCAGTAATGATCATAAATAAGGATTTATTTAGAATTTTCGTTCATATTATTGATGTTTACAGTTTAAAAACTGTGAAAAATAACCAGTAATGATCATAAATAAGGATTTATTTAGAATTTTCGTTCATATTATTGATGTTTACAGTCTAAAAACTGTGAAAAATAACCAGTAATGCACATAAATAAGGATTTATTTAGAATTTTCGTTCATATTATTGATGTTTACAGTTTAAAAACTGTGAAAAATAACCAGTAATGATCATAAATAAGGATTTATTTAGAATTTTCGTTCATATTATTGATGTTTACAGTTTAAAAACTGTGAAAAATAACCAGTAATGACCATAAATAAGGATTTATTTAGAATTTTCGTTCATATTATTGATGTTTACAGTTTAAAAACTGTGAAAAATAACCAGTAATGATCATAAATAAGGATTTATTTAGAATTTTTGTTCATATTATTGATGTTTACAGTTTAAAAACTGTGAAAAATAACCAGTAATACACATAAATAAGGATTTATTTAGAATTTTCGTTCATATTATTGATGTTTACAGTCTAAAAACTGTGAAAAATAACCAGTAATGCACATAAATAAGGATTTATTTAGAATTTTCGTTCATATTATTGATGTTTACAGTTTAAAAACTGTGAAAAATAACCAGTAATGATCATAAATAAGGATTTATTTAGAATTTTCGTTCATATTATTGATGTTTACAGTCTAAAAACTGTGAAAAATAACCAGTAATGCACATAAATAAGGATTTATTTAGAATTTTCGTTCATATTATTGATGTTTACAGTCTAAAAACTGTGAAAAATAACCAGTAATGCACATAAATAAGGATTTATTTAGAATTTTCGTTCATATTATTGATGTTTACAGTTTAAAAACTGTGAAAAATAACCAGTAATGATCATAAATAAGGATTTATTTAGAATTTTCGTTCATATTATTGATGTTTACAGTTTAAAAACTGTGAAAAATAACCAGTAATGATCATAAATAAGGATTTATTTAGAATTTTCGTTCATATTATTGATGTTTACAGTCTAAAAACTGTGAAAAATAACCAGTAATGCACATAAATAAGGATTTATTTAGAATTTTCGTTCATATTATTGATGTTTACAGTTTAAAAACTGTGAAAAATAACCAGTAATGATCATAAATAAGGATTTATTTAGAATTTTCGTTCATATTATTGATGTTTACAGTCTAAAAACTGTGAAAAATAACCAGTAATGCACATAAATAAGGATTTATTTAGAATTTTCGTTCATATTATTGATGTTTACAGTCTAAAAACTGTGAAAAATAACCAGTAATGCACATAAATAAGGATTTATTTAGAATTTTCGTTCATATTATTGATGTTTACAGTCTAAAAACTGTGAAAAATAACCAGTAATGCACATAAATAAGGATTTATTTAGAATTTTCGTTCATATTATTGATGTTTACAGTTTAAAAACTGTGAAAAATAACCAGTAATGATCATAAATAAGGATTTATTTAGAATTTTCGTTCATATTATTGATGTTTACAGTTTAAAAACTGTGAAAAATAACCAGTAATGATCATAAATAAGGATTTATTTAGAATTTTTGTTCATATTATTGATGTTTACAGTTTAAAAACTGTGAAAAATAACCAGTAATACACATAAATAAGGATTTATTTAGAATTTTCGTTCATATTATTGATGTTTACAGTCTAAAAACTGTGAAAAATAACCAGTAATGCACATAAATAAGGATTTATTTAGAATTTTCGTTCATATTATTGATGTTTACAGTTTAAAAACTGTGAAAAATAACCAGTAATGCACATAAATAAGGATTTATTTAGAATTTTCGTTCATATTATTGATGTTTACAGTTTAAAAACTGTGAAAAATAACCAGTAATACACATAAATAAGGATTTATTTAGAATTTTCGTTCATATTATTGATGTTTACAGTTTAAAAACTGTGAAAAATAACCAGTAATACACATAAATAAGGATTTATTTAGAATTTTCGTTCATATTATTGATGTTTACAGTTTAAAAACTGTGAAAAATAACCAGTAATGCACATAAATAAGGATTTATTTAGAATTTTCGTTCATATTATTGATGTTTACAGTTTAAAAACTGTGAAAAATAACCAGTAATACACATAAATAAGGATTTATTTAGAATTTTCGTTCATATTATTGATGTTTACAGTTTAAAAACTGTGAAAAATAACCAGTAATGCACATAAATAAGGATTTATTTAGAATTTTCGTTCATATTATTGATGTTTACAGTTTAAAAACTGTGAAAAATAACCAGTAATACACATAAATAAGGATTTATTTAGAATTTTCGTTCATATTATTGATGTTTACAGTTTAAAAACTGTGAAAAATAACCAGTAATGCACATAAATAAGGATTTATTTAGAATTTTCGTTCATATTATTGATGTTTACAGTTTAAAAACTGTGAAAAATAACCAGTAATACACATAAATAAGGATTTATTTAGAATTTTCGTTCATATTATTGATGTTTACAGTCTAAAAACTGTGAAAAATAACCAGTAATGCACATAAATAAGGATTTATTTAGAATTTTCGTTCATATTATTGATGTTTACAGTTTAAAAACTGTGAAAAATAACCAGTAATGCACATAAATAAGGATTTATTTAGAATTTTCGTTCATATTATTGATGTTTACAGTTTAAAAACTGTGAAAAATAACCAGTAATGATCATAAATAAGGATTTATTTAGAATTTTCGTTCATATTATTGATGTTTACAGTTTAAAAACTGTGAAAAATAACCAGTAATGATCATAAATAAGGATTTATTTAGAATTTTCGTTCATATTATTGATGTTTACAGTTTAAAAACTGTGAAAAATAACCAGTAATGATCATAAATAAGGATTTATTTAGAATTTTCGTTCATATTATTGATGTTTACAGTCTAAAAACTGTGAAAAATAACCAGTAATGCACATAAATAAGGATTTATTTAGAATTTTCGTTCATATTATTGATGTTTACAGTTTAAAAACTGTGAAAAATAACCAGTAATGATCATAAATAAGGATTTATTTAGAATTTTCGTTCATATTATTGATGTTTACAGTTTAAAAACTGTGAAAAATAACCAGTAATACACATAAATAAGGATTTATTTAGAATTTTCGTTCATATTATTGATGTTTACAGTCTAAAAACTGTGAAAAATAACCAGTAATGCACATAAATAAGGATTTATTTAGAATTTTCGTTCATATTATTGATGTTTACAGTTTAAAAACTGTGAAAAATAACCAGTAATGATCATAAATAAGGATTTATTTAGAATTTTCGTTCATATTATTGATGTTTACAGTTTAAAAACTGTGAAAAATAACCAGTAATGATCATAAATAAGGATTTATTTAGAATTTTCGTTCATATTATTGATGTTTACAGTTTAAAAACTGTGAAAAATAACCAGTAATGATCATAAATAAGGATTTATTTAGAATTTTCGTTCATATTATTGATGTTTACAGTTTAAAAACTGTGAAAAATAACCAGTAATGATCATAAATAAGGATTTATTTAGAATTTTCGTTCATATTATTGATGTTTACAGTTTAAAAACTGTGAAAAATAACCAGTAATGATCATAAATAAGGATTTATTTAGAATTTTCGTTCATATTATTGATGTTTACAGTCTAAAAACTGTGAAAAATAACCAGTAATGCACATAAATAAGGATTTATTTAGAATTTTCGTTCATATTATTGATGTTTACAGTTTAAAAACTGTGAAAAATAACCAGTAATGATCATAAATAAGGATTTATTTAGAATTTTCGTTCATATTATTGATGTTTACAGTTTAAAAACTGTGAAAAATAACCAGTAATGACCATAAATAAGGATTTATTTAGAATTTTCGTTCATATTATTGATGTTTACAGTTTAAAAACTGTGAAAAATAACCAGTAATGATCATAAATAAGGATTTATTTAGAATTTTTGTTCATATTATTGATGTTTACAGTTTAAAAACTGTGAAAAATAACCAGTAATACACATAAATAAGGATTTATTTAGAATTTTCGTTCATATTATTGATGTTTACAGTCTAAAAACTGTGAAAAATAACCAGTAATGCACATAAATAAGGATTTATTTAGAATTTTCGTTCATATTATTGATGTTTACAGTTTAAAAACTGTGAAAAATAACCAGTAATGATCATAAATAAGGATTTATTTAGAATTTTCGTTCATATTATTGATGTTTACAGTTTAAAAACTGTGAAAAATAACCAGTAATGCACATAAATAAGGATTTATTTAGAATTTTCGTTCATATTATTGATGTTTACAGTCTAAAAACTGTGAAAAATAACCAGTAATGCACATAAATAAGGATTTATTTAGAATTTTCGTTCATATTATTGATGTTTACAGTTTAAAAACTGTGAAAAATAACCAGTAATGATCATAAATAAGGATTTATTTAGAATTTTCGTTCATATTATTGATGTTTACAGTTAAAAACTGTGAAAAATAACCAGTAATGATCATAAATAAGGATTTATTTAGAATTTTCGTTCATATTATTGATGTTTACAGTCTAAAAACTGTGAAAAATAACCAGTAATGCACATAAATAAGGATTTATTTAGAATTTTCGTTCATATTATTGATGTTTACAGTTTAAAAACTGTGAAAAATAACCAGTAATGACATAAATAAGGATTTATTTAGAATTTTCGTTCATATTATTGATGTTTACAGTCTAAAAACTGTGAAAAATAACCAGTAATGCACATAAATAAGGATTTATTTAGAATTTTCGTTCATATTATTGATGTTTACAGTCTAAAAACTGTGAAAAATAACCAGTAATGCACATAAATAAGGATTTATTTAGAATTTTCGTTCATATTATTGATGTTTACAGTTTAAAAACTGTGAAAAATAACCAGTAATGCACATAAATAAGGATTTATTTAGAATTTTCGTTCATATTATTGATGTTTACAGTTTAAAAACTGTGAAAAATAACCAGTAATGCACATAAATAAGGATTTATTTAGAATTTTCGTTCATATTATTGATGTTTACAGTTTAAAAACTGTGAAAAATAACCAGTAATGCACATAAATAAGGATTTATTTAGAATTTTCGTTCATATTATTGATGTTTACAGTTTAAAAACTGTGAAAAATAACCAGTAATACACATAAATAAGGATTTATTTAGAATTTTCGTTCATATTATTGATGTTTACAGTTTAAAAACTGTGAAAAATAACCAGTAATGCACATAAATAAGGATTTATTTAGAATTTTCGTTCATATTATTGATGTTTACAGTTTAAAAACTGTGAAAAATAACCAGTAATG